>BMAT01014082.1:70230-83118 GCA_019649035.1 Elysia marginata | reverse complement strand
TTCTTCTTCTTCTTCTTCTTCTTCTTCTTCTTCTTCTTCTTCATTATTTCCTTCTCACCCCATCTACCTACCAATCTCTCACAATAGCTGCTAGCATGGTAAAAAATTTAATATGCATGTGTTATACAATGTAATTTATATTTTCTGCAAACATCTAAATCGTATTGTGTTCTTCGCTTTGAAGATTTCATTTCGATACAATACCATTTTCTTCGTGGAGATAAAAAAAAAACAACCTAGGTTCCATTGAACAAAGTTATTTAAAAAAATGAAAATATAGTTCTTAAGGTTAATTTGAAATGCATGAATAATCGTAGCAAACTTTTGATTTTCTTTACATGTGCGCAAATCTAAAAGGGGGATAGTTTGTTTATCTATTAAATAAGCTCAAATGAATTCAATCAACCCATGCTTTTCTAAAGCTACAGTAAACAAAAATATCTGGCTACTCTATCGGTATAGTGTACTGCATTTCTGCGCGATTTACTAAAAGAGTGGGCGCATTTGAGCATTATTTAAAATAAAAATTAAAAAAAATAAATGACAAAGAAACACGATAGCTTTTGATGATGTGGTCACGACGTTGAGTTATAATGAGGATCCTGTCACAACGCTTACCATTATGATAGATAATCGTTCGATTTTTAATTTAATACCTGTCTTACTGAGTCTGTCTCTGTCTTCTGTATTTTGCCCAAAGCACTTTTAGCGCTGAACGGATCTGATTGAAATTTGAGGCTAACGATTTTGCATTCTGGGATAGCAGAAACCCATTCTCTTGGCCAGACTAAGCAAGTTCTGCTCTTGGGAAAATTTTGCACAAATCTTGACGATTAAGACTGTTCATTGTTTCGATCACAGAACCGCTGATTATCTGGTTTTCTTTATTAAAACTTGGAAAATGAGAACTAAGAAGTTCTGTCTGTTGTAAGCAAAACCCCAGGCCAGGTTACTGTTAGTAAAACTAATGCAATAAATATACAGTTGTCGAAACACAATTTAACTTTAATATTACAATGTATGTTGTTGTCTGTTGTCTATGTCCCCTGTGCCGATTGCAAGTTGAGTCGGTCCCTATTTATTTATGAATCTCATATATGAGAAAAAAAAAACTTGATCATGATGGAACCTGCTTTTTTTAAAAAGAGAAGTGTTGTATCCAGGGACAGAAGCACAAAAATTATGTAAATAAAAAAAAAAGTTCACTATTTCATTATTGCCTTGTGTCGTTATGACGAAACGCCATGAACTCCATAAGGTCGTCCGCTACTGTTTTACAAGTTTGAGCATGCACCGGTGACTGCCCGGCGTAATGTTAAAGTCTTTGTCTGTACACACAACTTGTTTTTTTTACGACAGCAGCTTATAAGCTTTGTGTAATGTGTTTAAGGTTTTGTAATTTTAATGTTTTTTACAGCACTTAAGAGGAAAATCACTGCCGAAAGAATTAAAGCTACAAGCATATTAAAAATACATGAACCTAAATAACTGAGGGGCTATAATTCAAGACAGTAAGCGAAGATTACGTCTCCTGTTAAGGCTAAGTTATTAACTTATTATATGTAACTAATGCCGAAATTTGTGTCTGAAATATGCAGTGAGCAAGATATATAGTGTTTTAAGTACTGCCGTTTCCCACGCCGCTGGCTCCAGACAAAATTCATGATTGATCAATTTTTAAATTGCCCCCCCCCCCCCCAATACACTTTACTGGTAAGAATTAGTTGTAGCCTTGTGTGGTTATATTGAAAACATTGTTTGGTTTCTAAAATTTTAGCATGTGTATAACTAAGGCTATAAAGAATGGATGTCGAGGAACAAGTGTTACTTTAGGTAGCCTAAATGGTGATAAGATAGAGTTTGTGGCTGTGGAATAGCACAGATAAGATCTTATCAAATTCCCAGGCATTATTCTATCAAGAAGCACGGTATATTAAAAAGACAGCAGTTTAGAAAGACGTTAAAAGTTTGTGAGTTTAAGAGTGGAATTTTGGGCACGTTTTAATAAGATGTTACCAAAAGACCGAGGAATAAGGCTATGAAAATTCACACATTTTGTTTTTAGTAGGCTTAACAAGAAAAATCACGTAGGTGCGATTTTTAATTCACAGTAGCTATAATTGCTAATTGTTTAATGATTTTCTATTCTGTCAAGAAGCACAGTATTATGAGTGTGTTAAAAAGACAGTAAGAGATAATGAGTTTAACTGGAAGTATGGGCATTTTTTTTAAAATACGGGGTTACCAAAAAGTTAAGGAATAGGGCTATAAAATTTCACAACTTTTTTTCCTTTATCTAAACAAGAAAAAAAAATCACGCAGGTGCGATTTTTCATTTACAGTGGGTATAATTGCTAAGTGTTTTATGATTTTTAATTGAACTCGAACGTACAGACATTTGGCAATACAAATTCTTCGTAGATAAAATACATGTGTTAAACAAACAAGCAGAATTTACAAAGATGGCTTTTTTAAAAAGTAAAACGCACGTTAATACAACAAATAATTTCTATAAGTTTAAAGCATGTAAGAAGATTGAGAGTCAACGACCTCTACCTTTGTGAGCGGTACCGATTATCGTAAATATTTGTTATTCGCCGTGGCACTAATACAGTAGAACATATCGATTTATCGAGATCGAAATATGTAAGGTAAAGTACATGTATTACAGCTCCAGGTGTACACGCGTAACAAATCACTAGTCAGCTATCGGCTTTTTAAAAAAAAGTTTATTTGATCTTGCTTATCAACACAACTCTTCGGCGCAGTTCTTCGGGGTGCTCTCAATTCATAACGATTCATCGGTTGTCTAATAAACTAAAAGCTCCACAACCTTAAATGGCCAATCCATTCGGTAATGGGCAGTCCCTTACTGGTCTGATATATACACTGTGACCGCCTGTCTCACATCACGAAAGAAATAAGAGAAACATTTCCATTTCAGTCCGCATTTTTTCATCTCTCTCTGTCTCTTCTCTGTCTCTCTCTCATTACCCGCCTGCTTTCTAGTTCCATTGGCTCTCCCTCCCTTCCTCAGTAAGGCCACATTAATTTATGTTCAACCCTATTAAACTCTTTCATGTTGGCAAAGTTTTTTTTTTTAACATTATCAATCAATGCTATTTTAAAAACAGTAACAGAGTGGCTTTTAAACGCTTACCATTCTCTCACACAAACAAATTTAGGAACATGAATTTGTGTTGCGCGTTAGATCGGGACACAATAGTCCATTTCCTTCAGGTTTAAGGCATTTAGCAATTTTGTGAAACCATTAAAAGAAATAAGGATTTGCGACCCGCACTTAAATTATATACATACACTGTATGTACATGAGCTCATTCATGACCCCCCATAGCCGATGATCTTTCCAGTCCACTGGCTTCAATGACAAGTCCCTGCATACATGTGTTGTCACTGTTTACTTGTTGACTATGTCCGTAAAGTCTATACTTTGAACTAATCGCTGCCTATTTGAAAAGTTTTTTTTTTAAAGAGAAAACTTATATGAATTAAAAACGCTGTCAAAAGATTTCGGTGTGGACTTGTGGAAATCTTCAAAATTGAAGTCTGACAACTCGAAATTCTCATAAATCGGAGCTCTCTAGATGTGAGGCTATTGTTTCTTTTTAGCCTTGTTTTATTTGAATAAATAAAAAAGTTGACTTCTCTTGATTTAAAATTTATATATAGAGACCTAAATAGGTTTTACTTCTGAACCCCACAAAGCTGGCGTCCCAGACACACGTGTCTATGACCTATAGTATCATTTCTTTCTCATACACGCTAGAGGGCAGGGTAAGAGAGGGAGTTGCTTTTACAATCATGTAATACATTGTATAATAGAGGGTTGGGTCAGTAAATCATTTGAGAATAAACTGTGATTCTGAGTTTTTCTTCATCCTCACGAGACTCGAACTTTGAGGGTTGCTGCTTTGGACTGTAATCGCTACCGATAGTTGACTCAATATAGCCTATATTTAACAGTGGGAGAAAATCGAAGTATTAGATCAATAATTCATATCGATGTGCTCGTGCAGTCCTACTAAGAGGCTCAGACTATTTATATCACAGCGCTTAACAAAGACCGTAGCACTTATGCAAGATAATACAGATAGCTAGGGCTCAACTTAGCATTTATGCGGAAGAAACTGCGTCAATAATTGTACCCTCATTAAAGTCTTAGAGAGGCTGGTTGTACCTCCGGTTGAATGTCTATTGTCTCCCCTCTTTTGAGCATATCCCTGTCTATTTGTATCTTGCTGTAGTACATGTATTATAGTACTTTCCCAGCTGTCTTCAGGTTTGTGAGGCCATTATTCAACACTCACTTGTGATCAGGGGGCGACAACAAATATTCTGCAACCATTCCCGTCCTGTGCCAGCCAATGTAAACTCTTTCCATGTCTTTACAGTCTCGAATCTTTCATAATCAACTGTTCTCTGTCAGGTACCTTGTGGTCTTTCTCTCATTCCTTTCGCTTGAGTTTTCCATGTACATGTACATACTTAGGGCTATCAAAGGGGGGGGGGGTCGAGTTTTACCACATCGAAGGACACCTCCAAGCCAATTTTATCCTCACCTTTTCACCTCGCACATCAAGGTTTGTATTCCTGCTCTCTTTGCTATTTCATTGCTGGTGACTATATGCTCTCTACGAATTCATACAATTTTTCTGAGAGGGCGTCCTTTAAACCCTCTTACCCAACTTTTCCTTCGGGTTGTTTTCCATGTCTTTGCAATAGACAAAGGTAAAGAACGAAAATTTGATATGCACAGTGTACTTTCATATTTCAGTGTAGTGGTCTCGCTTATCTCTCTTGATTTCCTGACAGTGTTGAAGTGTTATAAAGCAAAGGGGTCGTTACAATTCTCAGTGTGATTTTACTTTTTATTTCGCCGTCTTTCTTAATCTTTAAGTAGCTGCCAAGGTATTTAAATTCAGTTAGGTTTTCTAGTGCCTTATCCTTGATTGTGTTTGGCTTTGCATTAATTTTTGCGATCTTTGACTTAGAGTTGGAGTGGCTTATCATTAGTCCAATTATCATTGCATCGGCTCCTACCTCAGTTATCGTAAATGTCTTTTTTGGGAGCATGAAAAAAAACTGATGGTTTTTTTATGACCCGGTTGATCGCAAAAAGGAAGAGGGTTGAAGATGTGACCCAACCTTGTCGGACGGATAACTGCAAATCAACCCACTCACTTTGTTGGCCTTTATGCCTCTCGTAGCATTGGTTGTTAGGGTGTGTGCTGGAGGAAAATGTTGATAATCTTTCGTGGAATTCCATAGGGTTGCAATATTTCCCACGAAGTGTCATGACAGGCACTATCAAAGGTTTTCTTGGGGTGAATACCACCCTGGGCAGCGTTTAACTTCAACTGGTGGGGTGCAAAGCACCTGATTGGTGTACGATCTCTCCCTTCTGAACCCTGCCTGTGTTTTTTTTTTATTACCGTTTTTAGTGTATGTCGCAAATTAATCACAATGCATCTTTGTAGAAAAAATGTAACATTGTAAATATTCTGTCAAGTTAAGGCTTAGTCTGTGTGGTGTTGATGACAGAAAATTGAGTAGGAATTGACATCATTGAGCCAGGCTGCCTGTTTCAGTAATGACTGATCCCCACCCGCAAGTTTTCAAGAGCTAGGGTCTTTATCACTATCAGCGTGAAATGTGGGTACATTTATTTTGAAAGAGCTCTATGGTTATTTTACTTGATATCATGTTAGATTATGTTTTTTTTAAAATTCTAAATGAACTTTTATCACTGTCTATGCTGAAATGATGCTGAAAATCTGCTCAATATGCATAGTTTTGACGTTATCCTCTTGGTGCAGCAAGATAAAACTTGACAGCTTAGTTTCCTTGCTACATGGAGAATACCTATACTCCCTCCTTCATCACTGGAACCCTATTATCCTCTTTATCTTTATAAATTTCAGGCTTTCCTAAAGCGGCTTCAAAAAGTGAAGCCTACCGCAGCCATCTGCCGCGACCACCAACTAAAGTCCTATGAGAACACGACACTTCATGGAGTGTCCATAGCTGCTTTGCATCCGCTACCGGGCTGCAACGCAAGGGGTACAAGTGAAACCAGCAGCTATAGACGGAGAGCAGGAGCATCCTCAGTAGCTGATTCGGCTAGTTCCATTGGGTCTCGCACCAGAAGTATGACCAGTATTCACAGGTTGGTAAGAGGGAAAGAGAGAGAGAGAGAGAGAGAGAGAGAGGATGGAGGGAATGTGGGAGAGAGAGGGAGGGAGAGAGAGAGAGTATGTGTCAACAGTGTGGGAAGGGGACAAGGTGTTCGCCATGATCACATGATACATGTACATTGATTATAGCAATGAATCAGTTTTCGTGGCTCTTTACTGAGTGGTTATTGTTTGCTGGATCACACATTCCCTTGCTATTGAGGGAGTTTCAAGAAGTCTTTTTGTGTGGCTCGGAAGGAAAGGTCTCATAGTAACGAAATTCTGCCAGCATTTACTTGACAATTTATTTGGAACATGCCATGTGAAGCTTCTACAAAATCTGACAGTGGTAAGGCATTGTTCACTGTGTTTAATGAAATCACCTGAAGAAATGACTTGTGTTTCTTTGGTTAACCTTCGCTGTGAAGCTTGTTTTAGTTTAGTACAGTTCTGTTATTAATTTTTTTACGTACATTGCCTTCGTAAAAGTTGAAGGAAACTGATTTCCTTATTGGAAAATACTAAGATATACTGGGTGAAAAAAAGAAGAGAATGTCTCTATCTAGTGAAGAAATGTACAAGGGTGACAAATAATTTTTAAAAAAGCTTTCAAGTGAAACAAGAGTCAATGTATGGTCAAGACAAGGATTCCATTGAAGCTGTTACACTTAAAGACAGATCAGGGTAACGTATCTCTTGAGGCTTTTAAAATTGAGGATCAAGGAGAGGTAGCACTAGCTGGAACAAGTTTCATGCACGCTGCAATGTGACTCTGGGCAGAAACAAAGGCACATGTATCATGTCACTTGATATGGGCCAAGTAAGAGAGATTCCGTCATATAATTTTTAGACTAAAGAATTTTAAGCTCCCTCTCACCGTTTTCAAATAGAGTATTTTACTACATGTAGTTTCTTTAATCACATTAGAAAAAGGGAAGAAATTACACGTTTCTTTATTTCATGTATGTTGTCTCCTTTTTTTAAATGTGTCTGTACCACATGTAGTTAAAATGACAGATTTTAAAGATTAATCATCTTGGTTAAACTACATGTATAAAATTAATATCCAGACCCTCTTTGCATAAAACGTGCACATGGAGTAGAATTGATGGTTTAACTTTAATCTTAAACTTTTCCAATGAAGAAGTTCTTCTAAAAAAACCCAGACCATTTTTAAAGAAGAAAAAATGTTTTTGTCATTTTCATTGTTACTTACTGTCATCAATGTATGCCCCAACCTCAGTTTGACACATCTTTGTAATAAACAGAGGCAGTGGGTGGGGCTGAATTTGCGCTTGTAGTTGTAGGTAATAAGGAAAATATTACTTACAAAAAGAATAGTAAAAATGATGATTCACTCTTTTTGAATACCTTTTCATAGACTGAAAAAACCCCAGCAGTGAACACTGTCTGGCCACCCTCATGCAGCACACTCACATACAACAAACTGCAAAATATTGTTTTCCTGTTTCTTTTCTGCAATGATTGCCTAGATTCTCTGACAAACATACACATGATATATCTGATGATTCAACTGCAAGTGCTACTATGTAATGATTGACGCAAAAAGTATTAAGTAATGTTTAGAGATCTAATGAGTCTTAATTGCGTCCAAACTAGGGGTATTTCCCAGGGAAACATTAGGGGTATATATACTATTAGCTACCATAGCCTTTGAGCACCATCACCAATAGTAATATCACGAATCATGTGCAAAGTCAAAATTCAGTCTTTGTACTTTAGTTAGCATTACTAATAGACATTATAAGGTAATGTAATGATACTGTGTTTGTTAATTGAAACAAATTAATTCTCGTTTGCAAACAATTGTTTGTGTTCATAAATAATTTTAATATTTTAATTTTGCACCTATGTGTTGATTTATAACTCACAAATAAATTTTTTTTAGATTGATTAGGAAAAGAATAACTTTTGCATATGTTGGTTTTGTCATGCTTTTCAATCTTGTATTGTTTTAGTGGGATCTCATCTGTACGATCGTCCAAACGAGGGAGTCGTCCAAGTAGTGCCACAGTGCGACCAGGGAGTGCCACCAAACGCCTAGACACACGTCCAGAATGGAATGACCGTTGGTGATTTGCCAGTTTGGTAGCAAAAATGTCATAAATATAGAGTATAGCTGTCTGGTTAACAAATCTGTATAGGCATGGTTTATCAGAGGCAAACACCATTCCAACCATTTTACCTACATGTATCATAACTATGCTATTTAAATACTTTAGATTCTTTAATGCCTTATTGCAGAGCTATGGCAACAGGTCATTTATTTCCATTAAAGATAAGATAAGATAAATACTTATTAATCATCCAGGATTCGAATGTACCTTAACTGTCTCTTATGGTTTTTAATGTAATAATATTTAACTCTGTAAGAGTAGATATATAAATATAGTTTATTTAGAATTTGGTTCTTCTTTATACCATTCTGCCTTGGACAATCAAAATGCAGTATTTATTGCCAAAATACTATTGGAGATACTGCACTTTTATTGTCACAGGCAGCATTTTGTAAGATACAATTTAAGGCCCATTGACCCACTGTGATGTTTAAATTACAGCACCAATCTTTAGACTGAACGCGGTTTTGTATATTTTTTGGTTATACAGCAAAACTTGGTTAAAACGAGAACTTGTTGTGTAAAGAAATCTCGTTGTAGCAGGTGTTCTTGTTATTACCAAGCAAAGGTCTTTACACCATAGATCTATGGGCCAGTAAGACATAGCCAGTAGATTAGTGAGTCTCATCCTCTTAGCTAATTTGGGACGTTTATACATGCACAGAGAGTTTAGAGATGAGAAGAGTGTCCATAAATTAGAATGGCAAGTAAGCAGGCTTGAGGTTTTTGAGTGACGAGTGGTTTAGGACCTTTCACTGTCTTTTCATGCTGGTTTATTTAGCTCTTTTTTCCATCATTATTGAGTTTACTGATTTGGGTTGTTCCAAAATAAATTATAATGCCCAAAGAGGGAGACAGACAGTTTTTCAAAATTTCTCGTCTCTGCAAACTATTGTGGTTAAATGTGGGTTTCGCTGGAGGCAAAAAAGCAAAGTAAAATGAAATCATTTTTTATCCCAAAGAATATATTGTAAATTAAGCAGTTGATATTGAATAATCCTATTAGTCTAAGTTTTACATATGTTATATAATTTTTAATATATCCAACTTGATATGATAATGATGGTTCATGCTTCAATCTCTTGTCTGTGCGTCGTTGCCGATTCATATATATGGAACACTTACAGCCTTATATGACTTTATTTCACTTATTGCAAGTTTAAGCAATTAAAATTGTGATGGTAAAAATTAATCGGCCAATTAAAATGAAAGGTAAAAACTATTATTTTTCTTTTTACAATCAACGTTGAATGACTTAGAGCAATAAGTGCCTAAGTGCCACTTTATGAGTAAAAGGTTATATACACTGGTTTTAACAGTACCGTACCGTAGTATATTGGGAGCAAACCACCCACTCCTAAACACCTAGCAACATGTTTTGTAAATGCATGTACCTCAATAAACCATTTTAAACAAAAATTACGAATGTCAAACCATTTATCTCTTTTGCTATACATTGGTTTATTTCACTTAGGCACTTCCTATACCAACTCCTTAATTGCTTTGTATCCACCAGCATGAACATAAAGTAAAAGTTGTTTTTTTATAATTAATAAATTTTAAATCTATTTTATTTAAAATAAATTTTCTTTGAAGATTTTTTTTTATCTTGATAAGTTACTTGTGTATTAAATGTATTCATCATCATTTGCATCTGTGAAACTACAGCTACTCAAGCTATAAAATTAAGCCAATGATGTTACATTTATTTCTTTACTGTTTCAGATAAATGTTGGGCATTTTAGTTAAGACCTCATGTGTGTATATATATATATATAATTTCTGTCTGCAAGTTAGATCATGTTTGTCAAAGTGAACCACATGGGGTATTGATTAGGGCCATCTGTATCAAGTTATGTGAGTGAATCTCTTCGCTTTTGTCTCATCATTTTTGTTACCATTAAAATTTTGCCATCATTACTATTTTTATTAGTACAACTTCATTTAGTTGTTATTATTGAGTATTATTAGTTCTGAAATTTTACTATGGTCAACTCTGCTCAAGTCGATTTTCTGTTAACTCGATTTTTTGTGATTTTGTGTTTGTGTCCAATTTGGACAGTTGAATACGAAATTGCATATAACTTGAATTTTTACCTCAGTCAATATTATTTGTTATGTTCTGAGGAGATTGACTAAAGTTAAACAGAGATGGCTGAATTATATTTGATAATGCTACAATTGGAGGTTTGTCCTAAAAAATTTTCTTTTTTTTTTGTTATTGTGTGCTTATTATATAAATGACTATAGTGCTTCTTACTACTCTTCAACGTAATGTCTGTCGAGATCCACATTTTTTTCCAGCGGTGTAGAAGAGGCAAAATACCCATCTACAGAAAGTTCCTGCAAAAGACTTAAACCACTTTTGTACTACAACAATGAGTTCTTTGTCGTCACCAAAGCCATTAGATGCAAAGTAGCTCTTCAGGGGTCCAAGCACTTAGAAATCATAAATTGCCAGACCAAGTCTGTGTGGTGAAAAGCTGCAATGTTTCTCAGTTGTTAGTCCTCAAGTCAGTCTTCAGTGGTCTTTGCTCTGTGACTCGTGGCATTTTCATGTTGCAGAGCAAACTGCTTTGCAGCCATTTTTTCGCAAACGGATTTTCTGAGTCTATGATTTGGGTTGTTCCAAAATAAATTGTAATGCCCAAAGAGAGAGACAGAGCTACAACAGGCTGCAGCATTGGAGGCAAGACATGTATGTAAGCAGAAAACTTTTTGCATCCCAAAATGCTGTGGGTTTAACTTTTTTCACAAAAGGTTGAGTATTTCCAGGTCACTGAATGTCTTGTTGTTTCAGATGTGGTGCTGTGGACATAGATCTTGTCTCCAGTGATCATCTAGAAATGTTTCAGGAAAATCATTACTGTTCAAGAAAGGCTTTGGTGAAGACAAAGAAGTCATAAATGCATTACAAGACTGATTGAAGAGCCTTGACGGAATTTTCTGTAGAGCAAGTATATGTTTACACCGTTGAAAAAAATGCATCCTTTTTGACTGTAAGTTTCATTATGGTCCTTCAAATAATAAAAAACCCAATGACTAAAAAATTTAAAAAAAATCTGAAAAATTTATGGACTTTTCTCATATTATAAATTGTCATAATCAACATTAACCTACACAAGGCATAATGATTTTTTCTTTTACTTTTTTTGACTTTTAAGATTAGTCCAAAGATCCAAGTGCTTTTGAATACACTTAGACCTATTTGTTAAATGGTTAAGTGATCAATTTCTTGTAAGAACTTACAAGAGCTGGTCATAAGACCAGGTTTTTTTTAAAAAAGAAATTGCAATTCATCTTATTTTAAAGTAACCTGCCTTTGCTGCCTGACTTTTTAAGCATGTGAAAGCAAAGTTTTTCTTATTAATTTTTTTTCTATTAAAAATAGCCTGTGCTTTGCCAATTTTTGTTTGTGTGCCTTAAAGAATTTGCACTTCATCAACATCTTACGTATCTTAAGTGAAAGATTAGCATCTGGACAAGTGTATAAATTTTTTGAATAAAATTTTTTTCAAATGTGTAAAGTGTTCCATGGTTTTTGGGTGTTAACTCCATCCTCCTCCTTCCCTCCAGGAAAAAAAAGAGATTTTTTAAGATTAAAAGAATAAAAAAACAAATAAACAATGGGAAACCTCCAAAATCAAAAGACGATAAACAGAATTTCTCATAATTTAAAGTTTTCTTCATTGAGGTCTACTTTTCACCTTAGGCAAAGTTAGATCTCGACTCAGAATTCGAGGTTAATTAATTTAGTTCTCTTAAAACAAAGTTAAGTGGTCTGTAGGTTTTCCTTCTGTTCCCCTACAATTTCACTAGTCCAAAGCTCATAATAAGCATTCAATAAAGAAAATGGCTACCCCTAAACCCTCACAGTCTTTTAGCTCATAGAATGCATTTGCTTCAGGGTGTGTATAGGGTTGGGTGAAAAACGGAGGACTTGGTTCTAGTTGAACTGCAGAAAATGGTTTGAGTAGAATAAATTGGACCTCTGGTGTTTAATTTGAATTCATCTACTTCCAATTTTTTGACGATTTCCAAGCAATTCGAATTAAGACATTTCCAGTGTATATGGCTTGGCTTCCCTGTTTCAGGTTGGGTTTATAAAATATCAAAAGATAAACGCATGTTTTCCCATTTTAGTTTTAGTTTGCTCCTGCCAAACATTTTCCATTGACTGTAAGTCAAAAAGAGGAAAAAACATTGGACAGAGTAAAACTGAAGCTATGAATATAAATCACTGTTTGTTCACTTCAAGTTCAAGTAAGAGTTGATTTTAGTACCATACAAAATAATATAGAGGAACAAAATTAGACTGCCACCAATGTATAACTGTAAGCACAAGTTTCCTTTGAGCCTAAAGGTGAGGAATTCAAGATTTCCGACTTAATGAAATGCTACTTCAGAAGGCTGTTACATTGTTACATTATCAAGTTAGGGGCTGTTCGCAAATGAAGTCAGCTAAAATTTGGCTATAATGATCCGGCCTCCTCTTTTTGTTATCTTTTGTCATCTTTCTCATGGACCCTTCCCCTCCCCCCTCCCCCCCTGCAAGT
>BMAT01014082.1:44499-55961 GCA_019649035.1 Elysia marginata | reverse complement strand
TAATGTAGAACCAGATATAAAGATAGACAGAACAAGCCTGGAAAATATAGATAACTTTAAATATCTTGGCTCAATCATAACATCAGATGGCACATGCACCAAAGATATTTATACAAGAATTGCAATGGCATAGCAAGGAATGGTCAGCCTCAATAACATCTGGAAAGACAAATCAATCCCAAAACCTCTCAAATTTAAACTACTGAGAACTTTGGTTTGGCCAAGAATGCTCTATGGTTGTGAAACGTGGACAATGAGGAAAGCGGATGAATTAAAGATAGAGGCAGCTGAAATGTGGTTTTTCAGAAGATTACTAAGAGTGAGCTGGAAAGACAGAAGAACAAATGGAAATGTGTTAGCAGAAATGGGGACTGGAAGGACACTACTATCACTAGTAAAAGAAAGAAGGCTTAAGTACATTGGACATGCAGAAAGAAATACAAAAACCGATTTAATGAAGACCATCTTCGAAGGAAAAATAGAAGCAAAAAGAGGAAGAGGCAGGCCATCATTATCCTATGTTGACCAAGTCAGTAAAGCAACAGGGCTGAAGTTATAGAGCGTTTCGCAGAAAAGTCAGGACAGAGTTATATGGAGAGGGATTGTGAAGTCTTCTTGTGCAGCAGCAAACATCAATCCTGATGATGCCGCAAGGTAAGGTATAATGTACACATGACAAACTCAGGGATGCCACTCAATTTTTCTTAACCTAACTGAAAATCTTAGCGCTATATTTCCGTATATGCAAATGTGTCAGTTCGGGGCAATGAATTATTATCATTCATGGGACAAATCTTGCTCAAATTTGTGTGTGTTTAATCAGTTTATAAGGCTTATAAAACAACAAAGATGGGAACATAACTGAAAAATGACATCACTGCAAACTGCTTGGTACTGTACAGCACAGCTATCCAGTCCAATTCACCAAAAACAGACTTGTTCTTGTCAAAAGCTTTATGAATCTACACAAACAACTAAATATTAGTGGTTATGTTTCTTAAAGATTGGCTTAAATAACCCTGGATTCTTTTTAATTTCTTAGATTCTCTTTTTTTTTTCTAAACAAGGATGCATTAGCCTGCAATTTAAACTAACCTGTATGGAGCCAATAATTCACCCACTGATCGTTACCGTGGTAGGCACATGACTGAGCTAACTCGTTCTCGTGATGGGGAAACACCAAGTCTTCACCACCACTATGCACATCAAAATTAGCACCGAACACAGAACTGGAAAGACCAGGCATGCAGAGTTATTGAAGTGCCTTTGTGCTTGTATATACATATGTGCTTGTATATACATATAATATCTTTTAATACATTATCTGAGATTTCTAGTATATGCCAGAGGTTAATGGCTGAAAAAACTTAATATAGGAAGGTTTATTTTTCCCTGGGCACTACCAGCTAAGTAGCTGTGCATGAATATTTTGCTATTGATCAAGACTATTACCTATGCAAATTTATTAATTGTGGCTACACTTACTTTTCTCACTTTTCTTCTTGCCAACATCTAACCATTTTCAAAATGAACAATAAAACCACTGATCCAAATGTTATCCTGAATAGCTTTAATTTGACTACATCCAATTCCCTGACCCTTAAAACAAGGCTACCTCCCACTAACCTGTGAGCATGAATATGAAACGCAAAACAAGAATCTGAATTTGTACTGGTTTGACTTTATAATACGCTTTCATGTTCACTTTCACAGTAAAGGTATGGGCGCAAGTGGGGGCAGCTTGAACCAGCGAGCAGATGTAATAAAGGGAAAGGAGGGGCTGCACGTTTCCGTTTCATGTCTTAATTAAAAATCTGACCCACAACCCATGAAACTCTGGACGGAAAGAGTTCTGTAACTTACCTGGCCATGGCAGAGCACTCCACATGCCAGCCAGGCCTTCCTTGGCCCCATGGAGATGACCACCATGGTTCCCCAGGCTTGCTTCCTTTCCACAATGCAAAGTCTTGCGAATTTCTTTTGACATTGCTCTGGCCTTCATCTTCAAAACAAAATGATTTACACACCATGGCAATTACAAAAAAAAAGTTCATGGTGGTTTTCATTAATTTGTATGTATGTATTCTTAAGAATAGTCAGGTAGCCAGCTCTAACAAAAAAGTTGCAGGCTTGAAAGAAAAGCAGTGCTAAGGACATGAAACTGTTATGATGTTTCTGCGAATATTGAACCATAACCATAGGCTTAGCATTAGCTTTATATGCAAAAACCCTCGTGCTGTCAAGACCCGCCAAAAATACAGAAAGATTTCTTTTGCATCAACATAAAAACAACGTAACTAACCTTGAGTATCCCTCTGGAAAGCAAACTGGCCATATTTACCATATTTCTTCACGTCAAAGTAAACACTTCCTACAAATAAGAAAAAAAAAACAACAACAAACAAAATACTGTGTTCAGCAATCATATCTGTAATCACATTCACTTATAGTGATTGATACATCATATTCAAACTCTAAATGTTTCAATAAAACTGCAGCTATTTCAGGCTTCTTTAAAAAAAAAGGAATACAAATTCACATAAAGGTAAAACGAGTCAAAATTTTTTTACAATAATTTGTGTGTATGTTACTAACAATGGGAGTAAAAAAAAAGGAGGAAAAAGAAATGCTTAGAACTAAGATGCAAAGAATGCATCTAAGAAATACAGTCAGCAAATAGAGTTTTAATGAGGTTCACAGTAAGGGAGGGAATTGATTTCCTTTTCTCTTACAGGCAGAAATGCATAGATCTTCCACAGGACTACATAAAGAAATTGCCAGTTGTGACAAAGTTTCAGTTCCATACAAATGGAAAGGCCTACCTATGGATATTTTTCCAAACAGCCCTCTTTAGAGACAGAAATACAGATTCAGATCATAAAAAAGCAAGCACATGATTGGTTGTAATATAACAAGTAGATTCTACAAATAATGTTCTTTTTTATTTAAACTCTATCCATTCAGAATTTCCGGGTAGAGTGCCTGATTTTTTTCATGGGCCTTTTCTACCTATGTGTCTTTGACCTGGTGGATTTAATGGAAATTAGTAGTGGGAATGCATTATGATAATTTTCAGAGCAATGTGGCTAAGTGGTTAGTGCGTTGTACTTGTGATTCGGCAGTCGCGGGTTTGATTCCCAACCAAGACACATGTTGTAAATGCCTTAGCAAGCAATTTATCCACACTTTCCTCAGCCCACCCACCTGTAAAATGGGTACTGGCTATAGGCAGTGCTTGAAATTTGTAGAACGTCAGTATTTGAGCCCCTAACACACAGTCGTGCTGTTATTCTCTAAAATATGACTTGAATTTGCTTTGGTGAGTTTTAGCCTGCTGGACAAAATATATAAAGTCTTTAGACTGCCTTCGGCTGCAGAAGACTATAATCCATTTTTTTTTTTCGTTCGGTTGAATAAAAATGTTATTACTGATAGTTTCCTGTCTAACCCTCCGCTCATGAGAGACCGGAGGGAGGCACTTCTCTCTGTCCAAATAAATGTTGGGAGATGTATCAAACTGTGTCAGCGCAAGGTCAAAAAGGGTGTGTGAAGTCTCTGCTATGGCAACTAATTAGTGGTGTTTCATTTGTAAACCATCTATATATTAAGAGATACAGGGCTGCAGCAGAAAAACAAAATGCAGCATCTCTCATATGGTTCACACTGCATTTATGCTTTTCGTTTGTCCTGGGCAGACGGGTGTAGGCCAATTTCTATAACGCAAAAAGTTGTGGATTCTTACTGAAAGAAGCACAGTTTATTTTCGTTTTTACTGAAAGTAGCACAGTTTGCCATCTGCCACAAGGATTCCTGATTGCCATAACCAAGAAAGCTTTATGCATCTCAGCATTTTACCAGAGCGCACCTTGAAAATTTGGTATGGAATGATTAGGGAAATGTAAAACCGAAAACGTCAGTTTGCATGATGGCATACACTGGAAAACAGAAAAGAGTCTGGTCTGCTCCTATTATTCAAGCTATGTTATGGTAAACCTTTTTTAAGAGGATCTGAAACTAACGCATTAAACTCCTACCACCTACTCTTGACGTACATTAGAATTAAGTAAAACTGTCACCCTGTCAAGTCGAAACCTACGCTGTGAGCATGGATGTAAAAATCAGTTAAAAAATATAAAATATAGATTCCCTTTTCACATTTTACATTCACCCTCACAGCATAGGTATCAAAGCTAGTGAGAAGTAGTCTTGCGCTGATAATGTGGGAATGGACAGAATAAACTAATGTTATTTTCTAGTTTTTGCAGTGTAATTGATGAATTAGAAATTTATTTCCTTAAAAAATAATATATTATTGTAGTAGCCCTGTAATATTTAGAGAGGTCAACCAAGGTATATGCCTTTTGCAGAGACTCCACAGCATCAACTGATGTTCAGCAAGTACAGGTCTACTCCTGCAGAGACTTTATAAATTCCTCGAGCACATTATAACCCATATTGATAGACCATTAGTATATATAACACCTCATTACATTAAACCACATGGGATGCTCAGGGAGGGCAGTTGACCCCTTGACAACAAAACTTTGAACACCTGTTACGACAAGAACTTTTCAAACAAGAGTTCTCCTTTCTACAAAGTGTCATTTTGTATCTTTGGACAATATTTCTAGGACAAAACGATATTTACATGACAAGGAAAGAGAGAAAGAGAGAAGAATGTCAGTTTCCACTTGAAATATCTTTCATAAATATGACTTACATTATTAAGAACTTACCACCGTCTGTTCTATAAGCGAATCCTTTGTCTTCTAGTTTCTTAACAAACATGACAATTTGAGGTATATAATCACGAACTCTGGCAATAATGCTAGGTGGCAAAACACCAAGCTTAGCCATATCAGCAAAGAACTCTGCTTCATACAACTTTGTTATTTTGTCTATAGGTTGACCAGTCTGTGGACAAAGAAAAAAAAACATGTTTAAAGAACAAATAATCACTGAAGCGAAAATAAGCTGAAGCACTACAAAAGCATGGTTTTGGGGGATTCCTTCTTTTTTTTTGCTGAGTTTAAATTGTGAGTGGGAATAAATCTGCATGATTATCTGTTAATAATGAAAAAAAAACCTATTTTCTCTCTCAAACTATCTAACTGCACCCTTTCTAGCATATATCTGAAGCAATACCACAAAATGAGCTGGCTGCGCTGAGTGCAATACTGAGAAATTGGAATTTGACTAAGTTACAATATTCACCTGTCACCACTTAAGCAATATTACCAGCTCATATGATTAAAAAAGATACAGTTTTCCGCTTATATTAATATATCGACTTGTTTTGGTGAGAGGAAATTCTTTCCTCTATAGCCTTACAAAACAATGTCCCTTATATCAACATTTTCTCCAGTCTTTTTTGCTTTATTGACTTGCTAACTACTGAATTGCAGGGATGTCCTCAAAACAGGAAGAAAAAAAACTGAACTTTTTTTCTCCTGCGTTCACGCCTCCATACAATTTACAAAATTGAACCACTATATATACCACATAATATAGTATACCCAAACCAAACCAAAGGAGCCAGAATAACCGGATTTTAGATTAAAAATCTTAACAGGGCATCCCTGTGAATTGGTTAAAATAGACATTAAAAAAAAAAAGTAAGGAAGAATAAAGAAGTTAATAGATTTATAAAATATTTCATAAATCAAAAATAAAAGACTAACAACACAGCAAAGCCTAAAGCCGTTTCCCCGTTAAAAACACAATGTAAGGAAAGTAATTGCTTATTATTAATGATACCATCATCTTTAACCCCCCCCTTATTTTTTCTCTTTGCCTTTGCACTTTTTTTTATCAGCATTATTATTATTGATATCATATTGATTTCTAAAAGCATATCAATATATAAGCGGATTAAAAATAAATTAAAAATTGTTTTTACACAACTAAGTTAAAAAATAAACACTTCTTTTGGCAAATAAACAGTGCTTTTCAAAAGTACATAAAAATATGTACTTTTTGACCCTTGTTCAAGGTCAAGTAAATTTTTCATTGGGTTGCCCCAAATGCTATTTCATTAAACAACACTTTCAATGTGCCCGAGTAAATATTTACTTCTAGTAGCATTGATTACTCACTAACTCTCTGAAAAGGAGTGGTTTGACAAAGTGAAATTTGAAATTCAACATGGTTTACGTAAATATAAAAATTAAGTTTACATTTATGTGCTACCTACAGAGTTACAAAAACTTATTAAATACTAAATACTGTTGCCTAATCAATTCTTCATTTTTTTGTTCTCCTTACAAGAAATTTCTAGTTCAAAATTCTTAGCAAGCTTGCATGTGCACCTACTTCATTTATCCCAATAAGCACCATTTATCTTACCTCATTAGATTTGATGATGATTTTATCATCAACATCAGTCACATTCATCATTAGGTTTGTATCAATATTGAAAACTGCTGCAAGAATCCGACGAATGATATCCAGCCGCACATAAG
The DNA here is from genome assembly GCA_019649035.1 of Elysia marginata. Taxonomy (NCBI): domain Eukaryota; kingdom Metazoa; phylum Mollusca; class Gastropoda; family Plakobranchidae; genus Elysia; species Elysia marginata. Next base: position 49,500 of record BMAT01014082.1, on the reverse strand, counting down.
AACTGGCATGACCAATGTGGGGACTGTCATACACTGTTGGACCACAAGCATACCTAGCAAAAGGAGAGAAAGGAGAATAAAAAAATAGAAAAAAGTGGAATGAGATATTTTTCAATCATGTAATTAATTCTATCATATTCAGACAGAAACTAGCTATTGAAATCTTACAGGTAAACACTTGATTCATCAATAAATTATACATTTAGCATAGATGCTGGATGTGGATCATCGTAACAACAGATTGTGGATGAAAGAAGTTCTGCTAAGACAAATCCTTTTTTTATCCTATAAATGTGACAGCTAATATTTTTGCACATAATTTGAAATGAAAAAAAAATGACTACAAAACCCAACCCTTTCAAAAGAAATGTTATAACAAAGATCATAAATTCACAATACAATTATATCAATTAAGTTAGGCATAATGTAATGATGGACACCAATTTATATTGGTCAACAATCAATAATTCATAAGCAGTTTTCAAAATAAAAAGACAAAATATCATTACATATAAAATTTGTCTTCATCACCTTTCAAGTATAAGACAAAGGCAACCTTTTACCATTACACATGTAACTTTACCTATCTAATTTCTAAACTATTGGTCACTTCTTATTTGACATTCCTACAATTTACTAAAACAAAAGCAAAAGAAAAAAAATCATACCACTGAACAGTCTTCTCTTGCTTTAGGATGAAGGATACTTTGTCCTTGACAAGGGGGTGGTATATCTTTATTCCAGTGTCATAACCTTGTGGTTGGCTCCATTTTGTTGATGAATCACATGTGTAAGTTCGATGGTTTGAAGAGTTGATACGAAATAAACGAGAATTGATGCTGGTGCAATATGAATGAATATGACGACATCTAAGCCATATAGCTTGAAGTCTGGAGTAGCTTGCTGGTCTATTAGCAAGCCAATATATGTTGCAGCTTTGACACAGCATCTTATAAAATTATTTCTCCTTAAATGACTCCTTTCTGTAAAAAAATTTGGTTGTTCATGAATGTGAAATCTGCAGATAAAAATTGATTGAAATATGAAGCAATTGGTAATTGAAAAGATTTTATTTTTTAAGTTGGTGTTTAATGAAACTTTGATTTCACACTATGGAGTGAACAAGGGCTGTAAGTATGGAAGTTTGACAAAAAAACTAGAGAAGAACATCAAATTAAAGAAAAATATAAACGTTTTTCCTTGACAAGACTAGAACTGATTGTAACCCAGCAGATTGCTTGGATCAAAGGCCTGCAATCAGGAATAAGAGCATTTACTACTGAAACAGCATGTTATAATATAAATATTACGTGTGTATTTGATGCCTGGTATAAATAAACTGTGCAAAGTATATTCTTTGACTGATTGTATGAGCAGTTGACCTAATTTTTCAACCTATTTATCAACAGTTTGAGAACAAAATGAAAGATGGAGATATGGGTTAACTTATCACAATCGATAATCTAAGTCGTTTCTAGATGGGTAAAAAAAAAATTGGAATAACACACAGTAAGGAGAACTGTGTAATCAACTTTGACAGAGCTGTTTTGCCAAACCACTGAGATAGAGCTATTAAGAGAGGCAAGTGAGGGAACAAGATCGGAAACACAGAGTATGTATTGTATATTGTTGTAATTGTGGCCCAGAGCCAAGATGCAGTCCTCCAATAATCCCTGGTATCCTGAAATGTTACACACAGTCCCGTTTAGGTATTTCAATCCCCATGGGAACTAATTTTAAATTTGAATCACCTGTATTTTGACTTATCAGCATATAGTAGAATCCTCTTAAGATAAACCCTTCTGGGCCTAAATAAAAAGTTTATTTTATCAAAAGTATACATATATTAATCAGTATGAAAAAAAAAAAAAAAAAAAAAAAGAAAAGTTCATCTTAAACAGGGTTTAACTTAAGTGGATTCCACTGTATTTCGTAAAAAAGAAACAAGATCGGTAATACTAATAGATAGTTTGAATTAACTACATGCTCAGATTATCATCATTATGATGTTCAAATTATCTGGACTCAACTTTGGAATGCAGGCATACAGGGGACTCCCGATTTGGCTAGAATGTAGGTAGAGCCTGCAGGCTCTACCGGCCCAAATCGTCACCCTGGCCGCACAGCGACCCAGCAGGAGGCCCCCACCAACTGCCAACAAAATATCCCCAGCCAGGCTAACCCACCCCGTCTAACCACGACCGCTAAGACACTTCGGCTCAACAGCCAGCAGAATGCCTGCCCAGCTGCACCTTGATCCGATTGAGAGACTGCTACCTTGCTAAATGTCATTGGAATCTCCCTAGATCTGGTCAGCCCTCAAGCCACCCTACAGCACAGTGAGAGACTTCGAGCGAGTCAGACACACCTTAAATCTCCATCAGATAACAGATGAAGAGTTGAGTCAGCAGACTTTCCCAGTCTATCATGAGGCATCCATCAGCCGTCAAGGTAGCTCCCTGAACCCATCTAGCCCAGGCCATTATAGAAAACTTTTGTTTTGTTGTACATAGAGGTTTTTCAAATTTGCAGTAGCGCCCCTTTGCAGATGCGTAGTACACATGCCTTCCAAGAGTCCAACTGTTTTTCAGTCCACCATTTGTTTTTCAGAGGTCAACAAACTTTGAACTGTGCAAAACTTCCTTGTATGAGATTTCAGGTGAGTTGGATTAAAGTTTGCATTCTAAGATAACATACAGTGTGCCCTCCTGGTTCCAAATTACGATATTCTAAACTGTAAAGTGCGTCTATCATATCTCAGGGTATATGTCCCTAAGCAATACAGAGTGGCCGCAGTGGGCGCAGGTATAATTACCACGGGTGACCAACCGATTTCAGCGCTGGCTGCAGATAGGGCAAAACCGGCAAGCCTTGACCTAGTTGCTGTAGGCATGGCCAGTCAGTAAAACGGGGGGAGAAAAGTTGCAAAGACAAGGTTTTGTGTGTGTATTAGTTACTGTTATGAAGGCATTGAAGCAGATATGTTTCTGTAAAGCGCTTCTAAGAGCTTTTGTAGTATTTTTTTGGTACATGTAAGGTCTGAGAAGTGAAAATAAATTATATAATTTTTTTTCTATTTACTTCATGTAATGATCGTTGACCCATGCATCTAGCTGTATACAATGTTTTGCTTGTATGTTTTGAAAAGGAAGTCGAGGTAAATAATATGCAGTTTATTACTAGCACACTGCGTTTGGAACCTTTTTGGTCAAAATGTCATTTATTTTTTCAACTTAAAAAAAAGACAGATAGTGCAGGTCATAGCAGGACACTCAACTTGTACTAATACTGACTAGAACAGTAGAAGAGGGATGACTGTGTTTCATCCTTTATTTGCTCTCTGGAGTAACTACCACAAGGATCTGGTGTCTCTCCTATCAGCTCAGGTGGCATGTCATCACATGGCTGAAGATGATTTTATCTGGAGAAAGTTGATGCATTGGCAATCCCAAATGTTAAAAAGGGGACACGCTGAACAAAAACCTTCAAGTTCAAGCTACCCCCTCTGATAAGCAGCCCAGAGTTTAGAGGCTTGCTAGTGCAAAAAGAGGCTGACGAGAAAGCAGTGAAAACTGAACATTGGAGAGAGAAAAAGGACAAAAGCAAAAGAAGGCCATTGGTGAGAACAAGAAAAAGGAGCATGAGGAAAAGAAGAGACATAAAAAAAAGAAGGAGCGAAAAAGAAAGCTGGAGGAGAAGGCAAAGCAAAAGAGGAAGCTCTGAAAAAAATCATAAACAAAGAAAACCTCCAAGAAAGATTGATCTGTACAAATCACAATCTTATGAGCGTGGACGATAGCACAACCATGATCATAATGGTGCTTGATCAGTTGATGACATTGACAATTTAGCTGTTATGTTATAACTATAATGTGCTAAAAATTACACAGCACTGAAGCCCTGTGGCCGCGTTTGAGCTACTTACTTTTTAGCTAGATCTAGAATGCAACCAGCAAGACATTCCCACGACTTCTCAAGTCTTCTGGCACAACTCTTCAGTTGAGGTCTCAACCGCTCGAAGTATGAGCAGCGGCTGCTTAACAATTAACTCCTACAACTACAAGAATCTAGGTATGAGAAAGTGATTTTTATTACATCAGAAGAAGCCCCTTCAAACTGAATTTTATTAAAAGACCACCGCAACGGAACAAGAGCACTTCAGCTATCCTGTTTCATCGTGAAGACTGTTGGAACTTAGACCTACCGTACCCAATGTTTGTAAATATTGCTGGAAAATTATATGGTTGAAAATCTAGAAACAAGGCAGAGTAGCATCCCTCTAAAATGAGAAAGTGTCTGCGTACAACTGTTTGAATTGGCGCGGGGGGGGGGGGGGCTTAGTAGTTCTGTTTCATTTGTTTTGTTTTGATTTTTGTTGCTTTTTTAAATCCCGATTCTAGCAGCTGAAATATATCTAATGACAGTAAAAACCTACAATTTCCGCGTAGTCGAATCTAAAAGAACAGCAACAACTCAAACCACATACACGTGTAATAGTCCAGTTCGTCTGAGTGGGTAGGGATGGGGGCGGTAATAATAGAGTACAGTATATCATATATTTACACAGATCGATGACTCAGTGACAGGCACTCTCTTCGTCTTACTATTGCCCGCCAGCAGTGAATGTGCTTGCAAAATCCTCCTCAGTGCCCCTAGACTTGCTTGGGTGACAGCAAGATAACAGCGTCCTTAACAACTCCGTCTCAATAATACATAACGAGGAAGAGTAATATTATAAAAGTCTGCATGTGTTTGATCGAGGCCTCTTTCAACTCTTTTGAATCATATATTATTCTTTTCTCGAGATGGGAAGCTGAATTAAAAAAAATAATAGAAACAACAACTATCTAAATTTCTCTTCGTAGGTCTCTCATCCCTCTGTATCTATCTCCTCTCTCTCTCTCTCTCTCTCTCTCTCTTCTTTAAGTTTAAGACACATAAAAACTAAAGCAAAGTCATAAAAATATGTAACTCCCACAAGAACACATTAAAGAGCCTTCT
>BMAT01014082.1:32247-44460 GCA_019649035.1 Elysia marginata | reverse complement strand
ACTGCAGCACCGTGCCCGATAAACCAAATCTTATTGGAGGGTCAGCGTTGCAAGCTTTTTATTAGATTTTATGCGCTACGGGCCCGCTCAGGAGGACAAAGCCCATGGCGAAGAAAATCCAAGATGGCTAGTGGGCTTATCATAAGGAGGTCAGCCAATCTTCTGCTGTAAAACTCACGCTACCTGTGGGTGTCATTACTTCATACGTTATCGTCGTCCGCGCACAAGGTATCTATTATATTGGCCCCTGTCTTTTTGTATTACATCGGATGGATCGGTTATTGGTACGGTATAATACTTCATAGGTTTGTATCTGTACATATAATTTTCTTCTTTCTCTGCTTGTGCCTCCCTCTTGCACTTTCTCCTCAACTCCCGTTACTGGTGCTCTATCACACAATGTTTCTCTCTCTCTCTCTCTCTCTCTCTCTCTCTCTCTCTCTCTTGCTCTCTTGATTTTATTATTTTTTTCCTTTTCTTATCTGTTTTACTAGAAGTTTGACATGCCCATCAGTTATATTTAAGTTATGATAACCTCAGCGGACACTATTAGTAACTAGATCTATAAAACGTACAAAGAAAAGCCCTTAACAAATAATAAAAATACTCATTTAAGAAAACTGCCAACCAATGGCTAAAAATATCTTCTTTTTAATTAAATGTTTATTGCCTACAAGAAACTGAAGGCGGTCACTTTAAATCTTGTATCGTGCTAATATTTTTATGTTCATAATACATGTATGATTATTATCAGATTTTTATGCAGTTGGATATAGGCCCTATTAAACTTTATTTTAAAAAATTAAGGTTCCAGTGGAGATTCCAAGTTGTTTTCTTGTGATGTGCGATTTGTGCCATTATAGTACAGCAATGCCAATAGTAAACATTGATTCCCTAATAGGAACCTTGAAAAGATCAATTAAAATCTTCAATCTCATTAACTTTTGAAAAAAAAACAATGCAAACGCTTTTGCCTCAGATTTACCAAATGCATGTAGCTTAAAGCATACAATGTAGACAACAACCTTAGCGGAAAAATGACTTAAGTGCTCACTTTTAGCCTGCCTCTAGTTTCAAAGAGATTAACAATTCAGAGAAATGAAACTTGTATTGATATATACATAGCCTCTCAAATGGCGTATAAATATTTCAGAACTTCTATGATACTCATGATTATGAACGAATGTTTGTTTATCAGAGCTTACGTGACCTCCAAAATCCGTTAGATTTGTTTGGCTGCCTTACAACCAAGAAAACAATTATTTACCAGCTGAAATCATTTTGGTTTAAAAGGATTCTACTGTACTTTGCGGAAATTCAAGTAACTGCAGTTGTAATAATGAAAGTAGTAGCAACAACAGCAGCAGTAGTAGCAATAGCAGAAGCAGTAGTAGTAGTAGTAGCAGCAGCAGCAGTAGTAGTAGGAGTAGTTGTAGTAGTAGTAGTAGTAGTTGTTGTTGTTGTTCTTGTTGTTGTTGTAGTAGTAACATTAGTAGTAGTAGTAGTAGTAGTAGTTGTTGTTGTTGTTGCAGCAGCAGCAGTAGAAGTAGTAGTAGTAGTAGCAGCAGCAGCAGCAGTAGTAGTAGTAGTGGTGGTGGTGGTGGTGGTGGTGGTGCTATAATATAAAAACGCAAGTCGCTTAGAGAGGCTGAGCAAAGACCTTCTCCATAAAACTTAAGTTAAGGAGTGTAGTGACGACATGGTATAAGCTATGTTTCTTTAAGTGGCAAGGCAGTGGGTGCCGAAGCTACTATAAGTTGAAGATTCAGATCATACTAAAGGCAGACATTTCGGCCATTTCCACTTGAAGCCTACTTCTCACCACTGCTAATTTCATAACTTTAAAATCTTTCAAATTATTAGCATCGTGTGCGCGCGTCCAGGGTAGCCAAGATTTTCTAATTCAGTTTAACCTACACCTTGCTTCTATGTTACGGTATTTGCCTTGAGAAGAAGTACTATTGGATAAAAAGTGTATTGCCCATTTTAAATTTGTCTCGGCCTACCTATGCACTTTCCTTTGCAAGGAGACGGAAAAATCTAAAAATAGATGCGGAAAAACAAAACATTGAGCTTGGGCTAAGGGACGTTACTCCAAATAACTATCCCAAGAAAGCTTTACTGGAAACCGACTTGGCAGACATTAAATTTGAGGTAAATTCAGGCGTACCTGAACCGAAATTAGAGTTTCAGAGTCAACGTTGAGCTTACCCAGTTCACATACTTACTCCAGATCTCTAAGTAAACCTCTATAAAATATAAGACATTGGAAGTTAACCTCAACTGAACAATTGTTCTTCATAGATAGATCTTGAGTGAAGAATCTAGATCGATATCTCGAGTTTGGGAACGAAACGGAAAAGTAAGTAAAGTAGAAATCTAGAATCTAGCTCTAGTCTAGATCTAGATCTAATTCAATTGTGCCCATCGATTGTGTCTGAGCATTCATCAGACTCGAAGTAACTGAAACTGATCTAGGCTAATAATGTTAGATTCTAATCTAGGCACTGGTGAACAGTCTGGTCCCAACCTATATTTTAGGAAAATGACTTAAAGTTTATTGGGATCTATAAGGCCTATTCCCATCCCCGGGAAGCGGGATGTGAATAACAAATTTTTGTTATTTCCATCCCCTGGGATGGGATTTTTATGGGATGTGAATAATAAGTTTTTGTTATTCCCATCCCCCAGGGATGTGAATAATGATTTTTCGTTCGCCCACTAGCAAAGCTGACAAAATGAAGGGAATGATAACCCATTCTTAATATCTGCGGGTCAATCTGAAGGATTTCCACACTGGGATGCCACTGCCCACTATTGATTATTATTTAAAATTGCTTTTCATTGCCCTTCATTTCGTCAGCAATGATGATGATAATACATATCATTGCCCAGGACTCTTTCAAATATTCTAAAAAATCAAAGAATTTGTTACCAAGAAACTTAGGCTTGAAAAAGAGTGGCCCTAACACCCAACTCAGTCACACCCAGGTATGACTATGAGATAATTTTTCTGATTCATTTTTGCAATGCAAACACCCATTCCCCAATAGACTGTAAAGTTTTAATACTGACACGGCAGTTTGATAGTTTTAGAAATTAGAGATCTGTATAGTAATAACAAGTTTAAATTAGGCTTTTTCATATATGTCTCCTCTTTTAAAAGGGACATAACTCTAGAATTCATGCCTTCATTATGTCAAAGAGTGGGTGTCAGAGTGCTATTTTACCTTGGGCAGTAATTGTTAAAAACAAATGGCTAACAATAATAAGAGGCCTACATTAGGTTTAAAATGTTAATATTTTAGGCAAATGTGTTTAAATAGAAATAAATGTAGGCCTATCATGGGACTAAATTTGAAAAAAGTTGTAGTATTTTTAAACAATTTATTGAAAGTATTTTATTGGCAAACAGAATTTTCAAGTTGATTAGGCCTATGTCACACATTTCAAGAATGTAAGTTCAAAAAAAGTTCAACCAACCTGATCAATGAGAAACTATAATTAGGTGTACAAAAGGACATGTAATTTGGTATTGGGACTTACGATCGGTGAATTTTTAATTCATGTGAGTTGATTGTGAGGTGTTCTATGACTTTTAAATTACCTTATATATTTTCGAAAAATCTTATTAACTGGCAAATATAAATGATAATGGTGCCGAAATTTATTTTGGCACCTCACACGTAATTATGGTACAACTACAAGCCTATTTTTTGCAAAAAAATACCTGTTTTAAACTTTTATGCTCCTTCACTGTTCAATCTGTACAGCGAATATCTACTGAAAGGGGCAATCTCAAAAAAGAGCGGCATACTCATAAATGGTGTCAAAATAAACAACATCTGATATGCCGATGATACTGTCATCCTGGCAGAGTCAGGAAAACAACTTCAGGCTATGTTGAATGGCATCGTTGACAAATGCAAAGAGTATGGCATGGAGATCAAGGCAAAGAACATTGGAAGGGATACAAAAGTGCTTGTAATAACAGTGGGAAACGCTGTGCTCAAGCATGTCTTGAAATATTCATACCCTGGACACATGATCACAGAGGATGTTGACACTTTGAAAGAGGTACAAATGCAGACTGAAAAGGCAAAACATAAGTTTTGAGAGGACAAAGAGCTGCTACAAAGGAACATTGGTCTCAATACAAAGAAAAGAACATGCTACATATTCTCAGTTTTCAAATATGGTTGCAAAGCATGGACCTATAATCTCCAAGACTGTTAAAAAGAAGATACAGATGTTTAAAATGTGGTGCTACAGGAGACTTGTCAAGGTCCCAAGGACAGAAAAGAAAAAGAACAAAGAAATTATACAAATGGCCGATGTTGGCGAAACTGTTGCAACAGCTTTTGAAGTGGAAACTTGGGTATGCTGGACACATCATGAAAGGCAGCTTGGTACCTTTGCTACAACTACCCCTAGACGGGAAAATCGAAGGGAAGAGAGGACAGGGAAGGCCAAGAAAGAACTGGATGGACGATGTTAACGAATGGTCAGGGTTGACAAGCTATGGAGATAGCCGAGAATAGAGAAGAATGGAGAGATATGGTTGCCAAAAAGATCTGTTTACAGATAGGTCTATGAAATATCTAGATAGACTAATTTGAATGGTGCGATTTGTGAGTTTATATAAGCGTACATTTGCATTACATTTTTTTTTAACTTCAAATTGAGTTTTAAGTTTCATTAAATAGCATTTGAATGCAACGCAAATTACAATTATAGCAGAATTTGAGGGACGGGACCTGGCTCCTTCACCAGTGACCTAATTTAGATATTGAACGCTTAGCACATTAAGTGGTAACAGGCAGCGATACTGTAATGCTGTGAATTGAATTTGCTTTAGTGCGTATTGGCCTGCTGGGGGAAATGTAAAATCTTAAGACAGCCTTCAGCGGTTGAATACTTTAACCATTTTTTTTATCGTGATCTATTTTAATTTTCCAAGGCTGGAGCAGACCTAGATCTTAATATAGGTATAAGTGAATTTCAGGTACATAAATTATTTGCCCACAGCGGTTAGTCTAGTCAGAAGTAAGCTACACGTGTATCTGGCGAGTTTAGTTTGGGAAATAAAAATCATAAGTATGAAATATCTCAAAATCTGTGATTTAACTATATTTAGAGAGAAGGTAAAGCACGTTAAGTGTCAAGCAGGCAAAGGCTTGTAAGAAACAAGCTCAAGAAAGCCCTGTTGTTGTTTGGTACTTTTAATAAGTCAATTCAATAAAAACAGTTGCTCTCCACATTGAATATGATTGCACTTAAAGCCTTCAAGGAGAATAAATCATCGGGCTGGAAACAAAAATTCTCGTGTCAATCCGAAGCCTGTCTCTGGCATTGTACAGGGTACCCAGATGAGAAAAATATTTGAAAAACAGATATGAAAAAAGAGGATGCACTTTTCTTTTTTGTTATTGTTGTAGGGCCTAAATAATTAGTTTTCGTATTCAGTGTCTCTAGTGCAAAAAATATTTACAACCGTAAATCATTTGCTGCCTAGATAATGTATCTAGAGCAAAATCAAAATTTGAAGTTGAATCTTACTTTTGAAAGTTTCTGTTTTTTCTAAGGGTGTCACCATGGTCAACAACGCTGCTGTTGAAGCTCTGTGTTCTGCTACTTATCTATCTAACTATTTGGACACAATGGAAACCTTACCAGATGACCTCCAGAGAAATATATCACAGATGAGAGAACTACACATTCGAAGTAGAGGTAGGCTCTCAACCCTGGTACTTGAATTAATTAAATTATTAATTGTTTTTGGCCAATATGTATTTGTTTCTATTTCAAACAAAACTTTTGAAATCTCTACTGAAATGGGCAGTCAAAAGCAGTACCCGTAGCTAACAAAGTAATATGTTTAGAACTAGTGCAAATGAGTTGGATGTTGCAGTTTTTTCATGACAAAGTAGTGGTTATATTTTGATCAATGCAATTATCTGAGCTTCCAAAGTTTGAACATTGCATGAAATTATTGAAATTTGTTTAGAAGATATTTGAATTGCTTTTGATTTTAAAATATATGGGTAGACAAAAAGATGAATAAATCTGCTTTAATGAAAGTTTTTCAAATATTAAAATTTCCCCATAGTTGTTACAGCACTTTCAGGTTCGATCTGATTACAGCTTTTTTTTTTTTTTTTGAATAATTTTAAATATTTTTAGATTTCAGCTTAATTTTTAAAACTTATTAAAGTTTAAAGATAAACATTTGTAAAGGTGTAATTCAAAACCTGCTTGTAATCTCTGTCCTCTCCTGCCCCCATAAGCCTTTTAGAGAGATGTCCTTCTTCTTTTGCTTCTCTTTAGTTCTATTGTAATTTGAATAAAAAAATGATTTCCTTGAAAATTATTGTCCTATAACTTTTGGTAAAGTCTGGCATCACAATCAGCCTTTTATTTCATCTCTGTTTTCTACATCCGACTAATTTCCACTGATCATTGCACATATGATTGAATTTAAATTTATATCCAATGTAAGCATAACTGATGCTCACCAGTTGAGGGGTATTATATGCCTTTAGGTTGTAGTGATCTGCACTTGGTTTGTAAAAGGAAGCTATTTTAAGTTACGAAGTGTCATCGGGCCGATTAAATCGGCCTATAGATGGGAATTTCATTTTTAGCACTAAAGCTAATGGAAATTATGACGCTAAAATTAATGTGTGACACTTCTAGGGTTAAGATACAAAGAAAGGTATGTACTCAGTATTTGTTTTGCCTTTATGACATGTTGATATGATAATTTCTAATTCAATCCGAGCCCCAGATAATAACCCTGTTAGAAAAGATCATTTACCGTATTTTACATTTTTTTAAATACCAAGCAATGTAGATAATTTACAATACTTTAATAGCAAAAAAGTAATACAGACAAAACAGCTTAGCAAATAGGTCAATATTAAATGGTTATAAATTATTCAGATAATGTCCTAGAATCATAATGAAATAATATTTTTGATACTGTTTTGCCTGAAAACCAGAAAAATCATAGGCTGGTCTACGGCATATGAAAGCAATCAGTGTTTTACAATACAAAGTTGGCTATAAAGGCTGTCTTGCTTAATGACCCATTAGGCAAACGTACCCTAATCTCAATTAATTTAATTTTTTTTCTCTTCTATTCAACTGATTAAAACTCAAAGCAAGCAATAAATATTATATTTATGTAGGCGTCCCACAAAATGAGTCTACATGCATAATTTTGTGATATGGAGTTTATACATCATAGGAAAGAGCTTTAAAAGCTCTTCAAAACGGTGAAAAATTAGTTTTGATATCTTAATTAGGTCCTGAGTTATAGCATTTGAATAGCATTGCATCCAAGTGACCTTATTAAAAAAAGGGAGAGAATAGGACTTATAGTTTTCCCTATTGTAACAGCCAATAGGGCATTACTGTGTAGATAAAACACATTTTTAACATTTTTCAATGGTTTCATAAGTAGATTTGATGAAAAAAACATCATGAATTTTCAAACAATGCAAAAAAATTTTGACCAAGTAGGCCTACTCAAAAATAACCATTTTCTCTGATCGTCTGTCACAGCATGTAGACTCATTTTGTGGGAGCATTACACATTAATTCATGTTTTAATGTCTCTCACACTTTATTTTTCAGATACACATTTACTGTCTCTCTCTGTGTCTGTCACTATACTTAATCTTCACTCACTAGTGGTCTTGTAGAAAATTATCTTCAGAATAATTTTTTAAGTTAATACATGTACTGGTATTTTTTTTTCATGTTTATTTTTTACCTTCATTAAAAATTGTATCTTATTTTTCTTATAAATAAATTCCTTTATCTTAAGTATTTCAAAGTTCAATAAGTTGGTTAATTGCTACCATGATTTTGAAATTTATCATCTCTTGCTACTGAAAAGAATACATCTGTGTTCCATTTTAAACATTTTTTAATTAAGAGTTTATAGAGAAAACATGCAAGGTTATGTAGGGCAGAGGGTAATAGAAGCTTAATTCTGACATATTCTAGTAAATCATTAATAGCTGGATAGGGAAATGAGAAGCTGGCGTCTCATTTAAGTTTAACAAGTCACACTTTAGCAAAGGGTAGTCATATTTGCATAAATTAAAGTTTTGAGAAGAAAAAAAGCCTTAACTAATGCATGTACACATAATAAAAAAACAATTTTTATGTCTCCATTGGTCTAAGCTATTTCAAAATTTAACATATACAGTTATATAAATATGTAAAATGCTTTTCTGTTCCCAGTCATTCTCGATGAAATAAAAAGTCTCCGTGCTGTAGTTTTAAAAGAAAGTGGTTCATCGAAGAAATCCTGTCTCGCATTACAAAGAGCTTTGATCCACTGTCAAGAAATTGGCGATGAGAAGATTGCACTTGTCCAGCTAATCACAGACCTCATAGAAAATAGATCTCGCCAGCTTGAACAGGACAGAGAACATTTAGGTAAAGTGTCGATAAGCTCATGTATTCCATAAGACATTTGAAATTAAAACTTTTATAGTGGCATTGTCAAGTTTAAGCGCTTCAACTTAAAGTAAGTCATACCTTGAAACCTTTGCTTTTCTTTAAACAACTTTTTCAGCTTAACTTTACAGCGAAGATTTAAAAGGTTCAAATAGTGTGAAATTCAGAGGCATGTAATGCATTACATATTTTTTTGTGAAAAATTTTTATGTGCTTATAATGCCACTTTCTTGATACAGCAAGTCATAATCAAGATCAAAGTAATCTTCATGCTGTCTTAAGGTGCTTTCAACTATCTGTGCCGCACACTGCCAAGTGACCTCATCTACGCCTACAATTTGCACCTCCGTTACTAAGTAATGTTGATGTAGTTTAAATTGATTGAGTTCCATGAGCTGCTCACAGCAACTCTATGGCAAACAACAGAATATCAAGAGCCGCTGTCACCGGGTTAGTCTAAATATAGATTTAAGGACCAGGCAAAAACACAAAACTAACGTTGTTTGGTCTGAGCTGGTGACAGCGGCTCTTAGGACTCTACTTATTGCACAGCTGTTCATGGGAATCAATCAGGTTAGGATCTTTTAAACAACGTCATATCTGTAGTGTCAAAAAAAGCCAAGCTTGTAATTTTGTAATAATGCTATGGTACACAAATGCTTTGTAGCAAATGGCATTCACTATTAATAGGGTCCCCACCAAGTCCGGAAATCGGGAAAAAGTTGGGAATTTTTTTATGGGTCGGGAAGTGGGAAAAAACAAAATGTCTAAAAGTTTTATGTTGGCTAGGCATAGGTGGGAATGTCCCGCTTTTTAGCCAATTTCCGCTGAAGTCTCTATTTAAAAACCTAGTTCATACATGCTAGATTGGCCTAGTCTGGGCCTCAATCAGTGAGTCCAGAACTCCGACAATGAGAGCTGTTGGTAGGTTTATCAGCAGACCGGATGCCAATCGTTGGATAGGAAGTGCCCAGACCTGCCAACTTTACTGTTTGCCCCTTAATAAATTACGGTAACGCGAAAAAATTACCAGTGGATAAACTGAAGTCAAAGCTACTCATAATCATTTTGTACTCCAAAAAATGCGATCTTGATATTGAAATGGTCCTATAAAGGTTGTGTAACCGCCTTACAGGCAAGACGTGTTTTTCATTGAGCTCTGTGTTGATCTGTGAAGTTTTGGATATATCTGTGCAAATGCTAGACTTTTTTTATTGGAATTTCATATTGCCATGCTCCTGAAAACTGCCTTTATTGTGTGAATGTACTTTTGTGGCTTAATTTTCAGTGGATTCTGAGTTTTTAGATAAAATGTATTTTAATGAGGCAAAGAATTTTTGCCTGCTCGGCTTCATATTTTTAGTCTTGTTTGCTGCAAGAGTGTCGTTCATAGCGTGCCAAAACCATAATATTGATACAAGTACTCCAAGCCGACAAGTTCGAGGTGGGAGACGAAAGCAACACTATATAAAAACAATATGTGGACGGCGACCTTCTTACAACACAAACGAACCCCGCCTCCCACCAACGTGAAAAACACTAACTGCAGCAGCAACAACAACAACAACAACAATGGGAACTGACATAAACAACAAGCAAAACCAGCAAGCGCATAACATACCCTGTGTTCATCCCCACCGACCGCCACCCCCCGAGCAAACCAAGGCTGTGATGAAAACAATCTGATAAACGTAAACCTTCAGTCAACGGTTAAAGAAGGTCCAAGTAAGCTAAGCCACACCAACAAAAGTATTCAAGTGGGTTACTTAAATGCAATATCATTCCAAAATAAGACAGACGAAATAACAGAGCTTTAGACATGTTTTTTTATTACCGAGACATGGCTTGCACAGGATTCTAACACGGTAATCGCAAATTTAACACCGCCAGATTTCGTAACAAAATCATTCTCTCGAGTGCATCATTGTGGAGGGGGCATAGCAGTTATTTATCGTTCAAACCTTGAGTTGAAGATATCTTTAGTTGGAGACATAAGTAATTTTAAGCATTCAAGTTTTGAACTTATGGAATTGAGTGTAGATTTCGGCACAAAGCATTATCACAGCAGCTAATATGACACAGCTGATAGCCCTCCCCACGCACAACAAAAATCACATTTTAGACTGGATTATTACTAAGGATTGCGATATCAACACCATCAAAAACACACAAGTTCTTAAAAAACTTATCTCAGACCATCATCTAATTCTTTTCGAACTTGATGCGGAAAAACCTCCTAAGGTAAAACGGAAAATAACATCTCGCAATTTAAAAACCATTAACATTGAAAAATTCAAGTCCGACGTGAAAACAGAGCTCAAAACCATTGACCCTGAAAATATTGAAAATCTCAACTACGCATTGTCATGCATATTGAATCAACACGCCCCCATCACATCTAAACAACTCGCCGAAAGAAGATCTGCACCCTTGTTAAATGACTCTATCAGGCAAGCCAAACGTGAGCGCAGGGGCGCAGAGAAGCGATGGCTAAAATCTGGCCTTAATATCGATCGCGACATTTACAATGCCAAACGTCAAAATGTTAAAACTTGCATAAAAAAAGCAAAAGAGGACCATTTTAGTGATCGCCTTAAAAGTTCTAAATCATGCATGCAGCTCTTCGGCATCTGCGATGAACTACTGGGAAGAACAAAACAGCGCTGTGTTCCTAACAAAATCAACCCCCATGAGCTTCCAAAGGAATTCGCCTCCTTTTTTCATGACAAGATAAATAACCTAAGACAAAATCTGGACTCATACCATGTGTTAAATGACCACCGCATCTTTCAAGGGTCACCGTTTAACAGTTTCAAACCAGTCACGGAGGATTTTGTCAAACAAATCATTTTAAAATCACCATCAAAATCATGTGAATTGGACCCTTTACCTCATTTGCTCTTGATTGCATGTTTGGATGAAATTTTACCTTCATTTACAAGAATCATTAATAATTCTCTTTGTAATGGTCAGGTGCCCTCTTCTTTAAGAAGGCTGTAGTTAAGCCTCTTTTGAAGAAGTCGACACTTGATCAAAATGAAATAAAAAACTACAGGCCTGTTTCCAATCTGCCCTTTTTCTCGAAAATTCTTGAGAAGGTTGTTTTAAAACAATTAACATCTCATTTACAGACAAATAATCTAGTAGAACCTTTTCAATCTGCCTACAGAAAAGACCACAGTACTGAGACAGCATTATTGCGAGTTTTTAATGACCTCCTTGTTGAGGCACATCTCGGAAAAGTGTCTGTGTTATGCCTTTTTGATCTCTCTGCTGCTTTTGACACCCTCGATCACAACATCATGTTGACCCGACTAGAAAAATCTTTTGGAATAAAGCATATTGTCCTTCAGTGGTTTCAGTCCTATCTAAAAGATCCTGAACAGACTGTTGTGGTCGATGGTTCAAATCAGCCGGCAATGTTTTGAAATATAGTGTACCACAAGGTTCTGTCCTTGGACCAGTTTTGTTTACTATCAGCCCATCTACACCCAGCCATTGGCTTGGGTATTAAATAATTTTGGCCTTAAGTATCACTTTTACGCTGATGATAGTCAAATTTTTGGTTCATGCCAACCAGAAAACATCAGCAACCTGATAAATACAATAGAATTCATCTGTAAAAACCTGGATGAATGAAAATAAACTAGTTCTCAATGGAGACAAGACAGAGATCTTATTGGCTGGCAGTGCTAAAACTAAGTCCAAGATTGATACCAACTGCTTAAAGATTGGAACGAA
>BMAT01014082.1:13279-24508 GCA_019649035.1 Elysia marginata | reverse complement strand
ATCGGGGAAAGCCACGATCGGGGCTAATCGCGCTAAGAGGGTTAAGTCTGGTTTGAGGGGGAAGACCCGGAGATAAATAGGTCACTCTAGAGTTAAAGATAACTGTGTAGGCTACATAGATCTAGATCTGGTCTAGATGGATAGATCTAGAATTTAGATGGGTTGTACTAAAAAGTTTTTAGTCCTTGCGTATCACCCAGGTCTAGTAGATTTCAAAAATACTTTTTTTTATTTTAGAATTTGCACTTAAAATCTACTGTAGGTCAAGGTCTGTTATCAATCAAGACATAATGAACAAAGAAACGATGCGCCTGACTCTCGTTCTGTCACTGCATCAGAGAGTTAAGGATTTTGTTTGGTGTATTTAGATAGTGCCTTGACTAAAATTAAACCAATAATTTTGAAAGTAGATCTAATGAAAAAACGACGGAAACAAAATTTGAGTCATCGGTTGTGTAGTGTTTACTATGAGGATGTGGGGAAACAGCATTAAAAATTCCCTAGGTCCAGTGATAAAAGTCTTGTAACACAGGCCTTTTCAAAGAACCTACTTAGTGCTGGTACTGGTAGAGAGAAGTAATAGGCCCTACCTTTGGGAGACTTTATTTGCCACATTGAATTGAACTCAAGTCAATGTTCATCTATAGTTTAAGGGGAAGACAGAACTCTTATGGCCCAGTTTGATCTCATATGGGAACATAAATTATGTTGAATAAAAAAAACCAAACCTGGCAGCGTGTTTATTTGAGCGACTATATGCATTGATAAAAACCAAAATTCAAATAGGAATTGGTAAGGACCTTCAAGTTCAAGATATGCCAAATTAAGGGAAATGTCAATTTATGAGATGTGATTTGTAAAGTGAACTATAGTTTAGTTTCTCTGGCTAATTCTTTACTTGCATTAACTAGTAGTTTGTCAATGTGTCACCAGTAACGTCAAAGAACTTGGCTGTCTCTACGAGTATTTGATGCCTTTTTTCATAAAACATACTTTAAGTTTAATTACTTATGATTTACATGTAATAAGTACTATCTTCTCTATTGTCATTTTTTATCCTGAAAGGATAAGTTAAGAGGACATGCACAAACTTCAAATCAAAGTATATGTAGCAATTAACAATAACATGCACCAAAAACCAAGCCCACCTTTTGAGAATGAGTCATTTATGAAGCAGGCATTACTGTTAGTACTAAAATGTAAAATTAAATGAAGAGTTATTATTACCATGTAATGTCAAGTTCTGGAGAAGCAATGTGTACTCTACCAAAGTGGTGCAGTTTGTGTTCACTATTTCTCCCGTTCCTCTCATATTGTAAAATTGGCTTGATTTATTTGTTTTATTCAAAAATAAAAAATAAATGCATTTTTATTTTACAATGTCCATGTACTTCTTTTTTTTATTGTTTAAATATTTTCATGTGTCTCTATATGTCTTGTTTTTCTGCAAGGTGCTGATTTACATTTTAATTGTTTGGTTTAACATTGTATATACTATATATATTTGCTAAGCGCAAACCCTAAAATATGAATGTAATTATATCCTCATAACAAATTTTTTTCTTTTAGTCAAAGGCATGTCAGATAAAAATAAAGTCATCAAAACATGACAGCACAGTGCTATCAAATATGACAGCTCAATATGCCTATATTGTGCAAATACCCTAAAAAGGTATTTTCAGTTTTAAAAATTCATACCTTAAGTTAATGATGTGTAAATTGATCCCAAGGTACAAAGTAGGCCTACAAAGAACTTGCCAGGAAAAAAAATCAATAAAAAAAATAAAAAAATTGCTGAGGCATTTTCCCTGAAATTTTTTTTTTCAAACTAAAGCTTCAAGTTAAACTCAAAGAGAATTTTAAATGAAAAGGTATTGCTTCACAAAACTGTTCCATTGATAAGGGGGAAGCAAGAGAGTCAGATTTTTTTGTAGTAGAGTAGATAGACCAAGCCGATGCCATACCTAACCACGGCCAGTTTGCAGATCTCTTATTTTGATTAATTCAGAGGCTCCTCAGTGCATCTAAGTAGCTTCCCTTTGCTAGTGTCTATGCCGCATGTGTTCTACAAGTCTATCGGTACAGTTGCTTGTGTTCAGGAGGTCAAGGATCTTTGAACTGTGTAAAACTTTCCTTCATTGAATTCCAGCTATAGTAGACTCAGTAGAGGGACCAAGTGCAGCCAGACCTGACCGCGGCTAATTTGTAGAGCTGTGTGATTTTGAGGCCCCCAGCTTCCTTTCGTTAGTGTGTAATTTTTTATCTAGACTTAGATTATTGAACTGTTGAACTTTACAACTTGAACTGTTATCTGAAGCGATCACAAGCTTTGCCTACACACCTGGCCACACTGAGGCATATCTCTCGCCATGCTTAAGGCAAGTGGCCACATTAGGGTAATCTTGTTTACACCATTCTATAGCAAGTCAGCATACCAATTACCAAGAGTGGAGAATCATTGCTGTAACTGCAGCCACACTAGGCCATGACCAGACCAATCAGAAGTGATCTAGCTACATCTATGATATCAAATTATGACTTGCGAAGCCTCGTGGCCGAGGTTAGTCTTCTGACTCTAACCCTTTTCAAAAGCTGCATATTTAGCAAGTCATATTTTTATCTCATACAAGTTACAACCTACTTTTTAAAAATTATTTTACACTATCATTCTAACTGCATATTTGTTACATTTGTATTGCTTCATTTCGTTAAATTGAAATAAAAGTGAGAGGCAGCTTGGATGAATATTTTATATGCAATCATATGAAAGCACCATGACCATGCAAATTGCAATACATGTCTGTAATAAATCATATATTTCCACGAGAACACTTTACATCATCTACAGAAGAAACCTTATTTGCAGTAAACTTCAAATTATAGGAAATTCAGATTTTCAGATGCAGTCTTTAGTTTTGGAGGTTTCCACTGTATTGCTTAAAAATTAGATCAAAGTAGAAATTATACTAGTATTTACATCAGTAGAATCATTGACTAATGTCTCATGGTGTTATGCAGTGGACCTCCAACAAACCTGATGGGAAAACTTAAAAAGCTGAGATTTGTCAGGAGCAAGGTAACCTAAGTAAAACAAATAAAATGAAAATTCAACATCCATACACCAATTTTGTAAATGCCAGTTGAACATGTATTCGTTTTTGAAAGTACAAAAAAAATTAACACTCCCGTAGTGCTGCAAGTTTTTGCAATGCTAACTTTTTCTTTTGATTTGGGGTAATCTCTCTCTCCATCTGTCTATTTCATTTAGACTGATACACCAGAGACAGAGGCTTAGACAATGCCCAGTATTAGTTTCAGTACATGTACGAGAGTGGATCATTAAGCAATGAGAGTGACATTCCTGTTTGTAAATGCGCGACCTTTGGTAGTCATGTCATATATATGAAAATGATTATCAGCTTGTGTACTGTCGAACCGAACAAAAAGATTCCATGTGACGTTGTCACTATGCATTTTATGACGTCATGAAAACATGCGGTGAATAGCTCTGCAGCAACCAAGATGGAGTTCACTAAGGAAAACATGCGATTCTACATTCCATGCGCTGTAAACTTGCTGAATCCACAAGGCTGATCCATGAAACTTTGCAGACTGTTTGTGGGGACTGTGCCTGTTCTAATCAAACTGTTTGCCGTTGGGTAAAGGAATTCAATGGTGGTAAAGAATCACTTTCCGATTGCCCTCGTCCCGGTCGACCAAAATCATGGGTGAACGAGCAGACTATTGCTTCTATCAGAAAGGACATTGATGAAGATCCCCATATCTCTGTGCGAGAATAAAACGACACCAACAGCCTTTCATATGGTACCACTCATACCATCATAACTGAACATCTCCGTATGAAAAAGGTATGTGCCCGATGGATACCCCATTCATTAACGGTTGATCAAAAGAGAGAGAGGGTTCGTTGTGCAACGGAATTGCTGAATATGTTTGAACCGCATGGCCCTCAAAGGCTTTCCGACATCGTCATGTGATGAATCTTGGTTCCCCTTCTTTGTCATCCCACCGAAACGCCTCAATCGCATGTGGGTAGATGGGCAAGGAGACAGACCCGCCGTGTTGCATCCAGGATTTCAAAGCCAAAAGAGAATGTTTACGGTATTTTTCAATTACAGTGACCCACTTGTAGTTGACATTTTGCCTCAAGACACTACAATAACTGCCACATATTATGTCCAGAATGTGCTTTCCCAGGTGAAATAAGCAATCAATGAGCAGCAACCAAAGGTTAGCACCTCCAGGACCTTGCTTCTTCATGGCAATGCAGGTCCCCATAAAGCATGGGCCACAACTCAGTCACTGCAGGAGCCAGGAATTCAAGTCTTGCCCCACCCCGCCTACAGTCCAGACTTGGCACCATGTGACTTCTGGTTGTTTCTGATTCTGAAGGACAGGCTAGCTGGACGGAAGTTTGACCGCATTCAAGACCTCGCAAAAGCAATGAATTCAGAGCTGCGGACCATACCGTAAGAAATTTACCAAGGCGTTTTCCGGAAGAGGCAGATCAGGCTTAAACGTTGCATAAAGAGCCATGGAGAGTACATGTATTTTGAAGAACTGTGAAAAACTGAAAGTTTCATGTACGTATCCTTAACAGTTTAGAAAATACAGAGCAACTCTCAAAACTTATTGATCCACCCTCGTATTACTTTCAATTTGTTGAAATTGAAAACAAGATAAATTTGAAATCGTATAAAATTATTGGGGTCAAACTGATTGTGATCAGAATAAACCAGAACTTTTTTTCAGTACTTGTGTACACATATGTTGAATACAAGGATTTGCCGAGTCCAAGGTTGATGGACAGAACATCCACTGAAGGCCTATTCAACTAAGTAAAAAGTAAACCAAAATCAATTTTCCAATTACTGTTTTATGTACTAGGCATGTAATACCAACATTGAAAAACCGAAACTAAGATGCACTGTAATCCAAAACTAAATTCTGAGAATTTGAAGTTTTCTGGGTACAGTATATTGTTTGATTTTGACTATGAGTTTTATTGTGCCTGCTTGGCTTCGTTATTTGAACTTCATTTAAGTTCAGTTTTTGTTAATTGAAGTCTATATTGTTGCCTATAGATTAGATAGTTTCCTTCCGATCTCTGGCAGTAAAAATAGGTAGAGATAGACTACAGAGAGACACTTTATCATGTAGAACTAGAAGAGAAATCATAAGTTACCACATAGATTTCCTCTTAAAAAGTACTTGTAATTAAAAGATGTGACCTGGAGTAGACATTGAATAAAGTCTGTTTGCAAAATAAGAGAACAGTACAGCCGAGTCCATTTACATGTAATTTGAACCTATAATTCACATACATGTGTATTTCCTTAATTCACACAATATTTCAGATTACCCATCTTATCCTGCCTGTGTAATAGCCCTAATACATGTAATTAGTTTTTGATTTTCAAAATTTTGAAGTTGGATAACTTGTACATGTAGTTATATTTTGTTCACATGGGGGTTCAAAATATCAAAAACAAAATTGTGAAAATAAAAACTATTGCCTCGTTTTTTTTTTCAAATCTTGGAGCAGATTCTACAAAGTACTTTTGCCAAGTTATCACAACATTAGGTGATAAATATACTTTTCATGATATATTGCCCCTAAAGCTGCATATTTTTATGGTTATACAGTTGGACCCGCTAAATCGTGAAACACAAAATTATAAACTACAAAATATTGTGAAATTGGGAAAAAATTTAGGGGACAGAATTTTTTTCTCTCTTAAGTCATCGCAAAATTGAAGAATATACACCAATGTACATGTACATGTATCCGTTTAAACATTAAAAAAAAAACATATCATTGCCAAAATGAGATATTGTTGGTAGATTATAATTTGCTATTATTTGTTAACACGTGAAAACCGCACCACCTACATGTTAATTGTTATGAATGAATCAAGAGACAGGTAGTCTGTAAAATGCTTTGCTAGGCATAGGGGACTTTAAATGGTGTTTTTTTAATCCCTTACAAGTAAGAAGATGCTAAGGGAAAGTGTCACGTCTACATGGCATGCTTCATGGTTTAGACTAGTACATTGCAGGTTGAAACTGGTTGAGCTAATGTTTGTTTTAATACTAACACTAACAGGTAAACTGTCAATTGCGAGACAGTCGCCAAAGTGCATACATTACGGTGATTACCAAGCCATCATTTCAACAGAAAACGGTGTTGCTTTTTTTTGTATTGTAAGATTGTTGTAGAGTGCAGGCTTATAAATGGCTGTAATACTAATAGTGAGAGTGTATAAAAGGGTTACTTAAATCTGAAACTTTTATTCATTAATTAAATCTTGATGTAAAAGATGTCATGCAAAAATGAGTCAATTAGTCAATTTGTGTATTGACGATAAACTTACAGTGCTGGAACAACACTTGAGATTCCATGATGAACAAAATGAAAGTTGCCAAGCCGTTGAACACAGTTATCTAAGTCTCAACTTTGGAGAATTTAGTTGCTGTTCTTGTTCTTCTTCTTTTTCCCCTATCTCTCTGTGTATGTTTCGTAAGTATGCTTGAATACAATGAGTTTCTCTCTTTATTGATACCCAGTTCATAGAAAGCAAAAGCCTTCTCCGTAATTTCACCGTAATGTAGGGGGGGAAGCCATTGATTGAAATCTTGAAGGGTTTGCCCTAGAGTGTTAAGCTTTCAAATATTTTCTAATACCTACCCCAGGCTAAAATATTTTAACTTGTCTTTATTTTCATTCTCAACAGGTACACATGTACAGCTACAAATGTAACACAATTTAGAATTTTTTTATGCAGGATTTGTTTTTGTCTAAAATACTTTTTGATTTAGGTCTACAGTGCACGCCACTTAGTCGAAGTGATTGGGAACAGCCAATTCAGTTAGAAATATCAGAACTTTCACTTAAAGTTAAAGGATAATCAACAAAGAAAAAAATACTAGTTGGGATCCTAAAATAGATTTGAGTTTTCCATTAATTCAAGATACCAGAGTTTGAGTTTAGTGCACTCCATGACTTTGCATTTATTAAGTCAATCAGGACCACCTGTTTTACGTAAAACATATTGAAGGAAATTGAAAGACAACATTACCGCCTTTGGCTTTAGATCTGTAATCATAAGATTCAAATAGTCTAACCTTCAAATTGTCTTTTATCTTTATGCCTACAATTTCTAGTCCTAAATCAAGATGTAGTGATACATCATGATCATGCACCATTTGATCATTATGTTGTCAGACAGTCGCCCTCTGTACCAAAAAGGTAGAAGAAAACCCTTATTACCTCTAGCCCACATATTGTTACCTAAATGTGTGCATTAAGGAGTCCTTCAGTTTGAATACTTTGAGGAGTTTGAGCACAATTGAACAAGAATGCATCCAGTTTTTTTTTTTTTTAATTTCTACAGATGAAACTTCACAGTGTGATAATATCAATTATCATTATTGACTGTGAAATTTTAACAGTTTTTGAATGAATCAATGAGAAAATTGAACTTTTTAAAACGCATCATTTCCTTTATGTTCTCATTTTTCTTGAGATGAACTGATAAAAAGTACAGTATATTTGTTTGGAGCTTTTTGACTGTCCACATGGATTGCTGTCTGATAAAACGTTTTTTTTTCAAAATGTGTTTGATAGGATCATCTCTAATGACTGCTATGTAAAAATGGCATTTTAGTTTGTTTTACCATAACATCTCTAGGAAAAAAAACATTTTCATTAGATAATTGCTGAAAACTTAAAATTTTTAAAAAAAAAGGTCATCTCAAAATCATCATTTTGAGAAAAATGCCTTTTATGACATCACTTTGGAGTAGTTGTCTGGAAAACATGATCTGATATAGACAGACAAAAGGCATAAATACTCTCAACCAGGTATATAATTAATGCCTTTAGCCAGACCACATTAGTGATGTTTCGATCAGTAGTAAATTTAATAATCATGCCATTTCACCGAACCATAAACCAGATATGACCTTTTTCTGGTTTTAACCTGAAATCAGGTTATTCTGGCTTCTTTGGTTTGCTTTGAACATATTATATAGTATGTGGCTTGTATTCAGTGATTTGATTTTGTATGAAGGCCTGAAAGCCATCTAACAAAGTTCAAGTTTTTTTTTTCTGTTTTGAGGGCATCCCTGTCTTGCACCAAAGCGAATGAGTCGGAAGTAAAAAAATTTTTTTTTGAGGAAATTTCATTGAAACGCCTATTTTTCCTCTTCTTCAACATGTTTTAAATCAACAATAGTTGTGATATCTTTCAATAAGACAATAACTTTAATGAAATTTTCTACGGTTGGAAGCTCATAACAAAGTTTTGTTCCCAACAGTGCTGGAGAGGCGTTTCATATCAAAGATCCAACAAAGGTTGCCTACACCCTACTCAGTACACGAGCTCTTAAGAATTATATAAATCATTGAATGGCTTTTCAAATTGTATGATCTTTACAGATTGTATGACCTATAAATTCTTAAGAGCTAGTGTACTGAGTACAATGAACGAGATCTATCTAGAACGCGATCAGAGGCGTGTTAGATTATTTTTTCATACTTATTTTGTTCTTTTTTTTTTAATTATTATAATCCATCTTTTTTTTGGGGGGGGGGGGGNGATATAATATATTATATAGAATGCATATCAGTGTTGCATCACCCATACCTTGTGCGTGTTGAATCTTGCAAAACGCGAATGATACAAATTCCGACCCAGCTCAGAGCTGTACCGAACAGCAACGCCTTTGAAGGTGAAAATTGCGAGATCCGACTCATTCACCCTGAACTCAAGACATTTGTTAAGAACATGCATACAAGGAACCATAGCCTATACTACAGAAATATGTAACAATAAGATAAAACAACAATAAAACACTATCTTGGAAATTATGAATTCCATCTATTGATACAATCTGTACACAGTGACAATGCATGAATTCTTGCATACCAAATTATTCAGAAACCAGCAAGGCCATTTAAAAATTACAAATGCAAAATTTGGTGACTGGTTTCACAATTAAAAATACAGAGTCTAGTCCAAACAATTCTAACCTCAGGGTGAATAAAATTCAACTTGAATTATCACATGAAATTTTAAAACAAGGATAAAATTAGTAATCTGAATATAGATCATATTAAACAAATAGATCTATCCAAATTATCCAGGTTTGAATTGTTCAAACTCGACTAGTTTAAGCTTATCGTCATAAGACATGGTTTTTAATCATAACCATTAATTCTCAATTAATTCTATGTACCAGTATTTATGTGAATATCATACAAAACAATACATTCAAGTAAAACAAAACCTAATCAAAGGTTGGCATGTTCATTGAAATTAGAACAACTTGTTAACCAACTTAATGCAGCTACTAAAGCAGCCACTGCAAAAGAGAAAAGGGCATATCTTAACTCTTGGACTTCGTGCATCCATCCATGCTCAAGACTTGCCTGAAGAGCATGATCATTTGATAACAAATTCTCAGGGTTAATGTGGCCCAGGTTGTCTTGAAGTCCAAGAATTTCACATTTGTTGGAAATGTGGGTCACACCTACATTATTATTGTTTGCATTAGCACTATCTTTTTGAAGATCTCCATTGCAATATAACCTTGACTTTCCATTGTAGTTGACCTTTGAATCTCCATTGCAGATGACCTTTGACTTTCCATTTGCGATTTTAGAATAGTCTGTTTTAAGATCTTTACTCTCAGAATCCCTACAGACTCCAAAGTCAATGACTATTTTGCCCTGTCGTGGTCGAAATTGTCTGATGATATAATATGAAAAAAAAAACCATTTATACATTCATACTGAAAAGTATGAAAAATTTGAATCTGCACTCTCCACCCAGAGCCCTTCATCCTAACTAATAGTAAAAGCTTGTCTGATAAGAGGAGCGGCTTCACAAGAAATTTTAAGGTTTAAATGACTTTCAACATAAAAATTGTTTTGTTTTTGCAAACAAAAAAATTGGAAGGGGTTAAAAAAATTTCTTTTAGAAGGCCCTCCTTAATCTTTGTACTGGACTGAATAGAAAAATGTGCAAAATGTTTGCTTAAAATGCTCAGTGTGTATTTCATCAAGCCATCTATTAACAAAATTGCTTTTCAATTAACTCAAAATGAAAAACTCATGAGTAATATCTAAGAAGCAAAATTAAGGCTGAGAACTTTTAAGGTGATGTTGAAAATTCAGTTTCACTGACGGAAAAAGATTTAAAAAAATATATCCAGCTTGCTTGCAGTAAAGCAGATGCAAATAAATTTGTTATGAAAGCAAGTAAAAAAGCCAACAACAAACAAACATAAGTAATCTCATGAAGGAGACAGCAGCTTTAAAGCAAGGGGAGAGAGAGAGAGAGAGAGAGAGAGAGAGAGAGAGAGAGAGATATTAGTAGCAGCAGAGGTATGGTAACAAGTCTATATATTTTGAACCTGAATAATTTGAAAATTTGCTTACCTCAAACTATAATCAGATTAGTGATTTTATCATCCTAATATGATAAATGTGGATAATTTGAAGTTAAACTTTCGGTCCACAAGGTTTAAAGTATTTTACCTGGGCTGTATTTTTTTTATTGCTCCATTCCATTTGTATTGACATCATAACTACAAACTGTTATTTTGCTTTAACCAAAAGTTTTACCCATATAATAAGAAGTTGCCAACCTTGATAATTGAGTTTAAAGATGTTGATGTTAACTAGCCAAAGATAAGTAGATGAAATCTGTTCTCTCTCTCTAGTTAATGTCATTTATCTTTAGATCTTTAGCTCACCTGTACACCACTCCTGCAGTTGACAGCAAATACCTAGAAGCTTGAAAATCAGGTTGATCGTGATACTTGTCTGAGTAATATACAACCTCAGAGATTCCAGATTGTACTACAACTTGAGCACATTTGTTGCATGGAAATAAAGCAACATATATAGTGCAACCTTTGATATCTGCCGCATTTTTGTTCAGGACAGCATTCAGCTCTGCATGACAAACTGTGAAGGATTAAAAAAACCATTGACTTTACATTAAAATTATAAAATCCCTTGGACATTGTAAAGAAGAGTATCAGCATGGCTCCTTTAGACAAATAGAAGCTATTTTTTTCTTTTTCTCAACTTTAAATGCCTTTTTCTCCAAATACAATTATCACATAAAAAAAAACTCTTGCTTAGTATCATTACCTGAAAGTTATGAAATTTGGTACATGCTCTAAGGTATCAAATGA
>BMAT01014079.1:1973-17509 GCA_019649035.1 Elysia marginata | reverse complement strand
CAAGTTTCAGAACTGTTGTTAACAGAAGATACGTTGGTATTGTCAAGCTCCTTCCTTATGTGTTCAATCTTGTTGTCGAAGTAGTCAGCAAATTTCGTGGCCAATTTTCGATCGTCGTTTGATTGTGGTAGATCAGCACCTGGCTTTGAATGTTTAATAAGGCCGTTTACAATTTGAAACAGCTCTTTGGGGTTGCTCTTGCTGTCGCTAACTTTGTTCTTTGTGTATATCTGTTTGGCCGCCATAATCAGTTTGTTGGTGTTTTTTCTTGCGTTGACAAAAGCTTGAAGATGAACCTCCAGGTGTGTCTTTCTCCATTTCTTTTCGGCTCAACGCTGAATTTTTTTGGCTTCCCGAATATCACCAGTGTACCATTGCTTAGTAGGACGAATAACAATTTTTCTATTCACAATTGGAGCATGATTGTTGATAACATCTGTCAGGACTGTGTTAAAGACATTGACTTACTCACTAACAGATGTTGCATTCTGCACTTTCTCTAGCACACTTGAATTAATAATGTCTTCTTTCAAAACATTTCTGTCGATGGATTTCATCTTTCTGTAGCTTATTGTTTTCTTAATTGGTTTTAGTTTTATATTTCTAAGTTCAAAATGTACACAATGGTGATCTGACAGGCAGCAATGATCTATTACAAAATTTTGAACAATTGAAATGTCTTCACTGTCAGTAATGACAAGATCTAGGGTATGGCCAGCACTATGAGTGGGTTCTTCTATATGTTGTTTCATGTTAAAAGAAGACAAAAGATTCAGAAACTTTTTGGTGTCACCATTTGACTTGGAGTCCACGTAATATTGAAGTCACCCATCAGAATAAGTCTTCCTCGTAAAAATGTCTTTTCTATTAAAAGTTCTTGAAATTCAGAAAGGAATATTTCAAAGGTTGATTTGTTTGTTTTAGACTGCGGGGGTCTGTACACGACAATAAATCTGTAGTCACTTTTTTGTACCTTACAAGTAACTTCAAGATGTTCAAAAGATTTAAAGTTCTTAGATTCTTGCACCTTAATTTGCAGAGCATCTTTGTAAATGATAATTAAACCACCACCGTTTCTTTGTTTTCGATTTTTAACTTCATATGAATAGCCTGATGGAATCAGTTCATTCAGTGTTAAATTATCACCTTCATCGTGCAGCCATGTTTCACTGATAGCGATAATGTCTAAATCATGCTCTATTAAATAGTCGTTGTATAACACAGCTTTGTTCCTTACTGATCTAGCATTTGTGAGGGCAGCATGAAACTTAGGCTCAGTACTCAACTTTTTGGATCCACCGTCTAATTGCGTTTCTCTGGTGTTTTCAAATATCAAATTATCTAAATTAGCTTGTCTCGTAGTTGTGTTGACCTGACCACCTCTTTTTCCTCGTCGCGTTTGTTTATACTTCTCAGTACAACATAAAAAAGATATATGAAAACAAAGTCAAAGTCCTCCAAATCTCAATGAGCTCTTCTAGAGTTTTTCATCAATGCATAAAGCCTTTTATATTATAAAAATTTCAAAGTGAGAGACAAAAACAGACCACTTAGGACATTTCAAATTTCATGCAAACAAATATATTTACAAATCGAGTTGTCAGTTTGCATCACAAAAGAAAAGTAAAATCAGTCATTTGAGTATGGTTTGAATTACATAAATATTTGATCTCTCTGGTATAATAATTGATAATTGATAAATTAGATGAAGGTTAATTGTAAGATGAAGTATAATTGTAATTCTGGTGAGCTCAACTGAAATGACGTGCCGTGTGCAAGATCACTCTTCAACAATAAAGCTGACTCGTTGAACCATCAGTCAGACGAGTTGTCTGATAAGGGAATTGGCGCACATAACCTTTGTACACTGGCTGATTTGGCGCGGATTCATGAGATCAATATCTACACTTTCACTTGATTAACAGCGTATCTTAAGGCTTATATATATATATATATCTATTACATGAATGTGCAAGTTCTGTGTGTGTTTGATACCGTCGACTCATGCCAGCAACATGCATCGATTCATTGAACTTAATAATGTGGTCATTCTTGTTAGGCCCGAACAGTACACCTGTGGCCGGGTATGTGTTGGTGCAATGGGAGTTGTATTCTTCCTTTATGTCTCGCTTGAAGGAGTGACAGCGAAACATATCCAGTGAGTGAGATAGGTGCGACAGAAGTGCGACGCCTTGCCCACTTTCTCTTTCAGAAGAGTCCAACTTACCACTATGAGGAGAAGGAGATTCTGAAAGGTCGTCAAAAGCCGAAGTGATTGCACATACACCCTTTATTATTGCTTTTTGGGTGTTCTGGAGACTTTTTGTGCTAGCATGCTGGAAAACCTTGGAGTTGCAGGGCAGCACGGCTAGTCTTGTGCAGTTTGTGGGCCTTTGGTATTACTTAAACAGACTGTTAATGGTCTCTTTGAACAGGCCCTCAGATAAGACTTTTTCCACCCCCATGGCGATTTTAGCATGGAGATTACACGCCTTTTCAGTTGAGATGCCAGCCACATTATCAAAGTAAGCCATAATCGTAGGGCTTATTTTCTTCAGTCTCGTTTGCACTCTGATTTTCTCTTCTTGCATCAGATATGCAAGTTGTGCCTTTATTTCATCCAGTTCCGTGTCACTGGTGTCAGACAGCTTTTTTTGCCCTTCCTAGGTTTGCATTGTCTCCCCAATGTCTCTTTTCACCTGTACGACTTGTCGGACTGTGGGAGGGGGGAGCAACCCACAGACAATATATAGAATGGAGCAGCCCCGTCTCTAGCTGACTGCGCAACTCCAGCATCGCTAGGACCTGCAGCAGCACTAATTCTGTAGGTCTGTTTTCTGAGAGAGAGTGAGGGATAGATGCGTCTTTAAGACACATCAGCCTGGGGGTTGGGCATGGTGGCAGATTTGCTACTTGTGCAAGCATTGCTCGAGAGTGAATGCACCCCCTTCTTGGCCGCACTTATGCACAAGTACAAAAGTCACTTATTTGTTAGAATAAATATTGGAGGCAGCCACTGCGCAATCAAACGATTGAAAGATTTTAAAGGTATGAAATTATCAGTGGAGAGAAGTAGGCTTTTTAGTGGAAATGCCTGAAATGTCTGCCTTTAGTATGACCCGAACCATCCACTTATAGATGCTTCGGCACCCACCGCCTTGCCACTTAGAGAAACATAGCTTATACCATGTATAGCTTTGACAGTTTGGATATACAGACCTTGTGGAAACTTATGGTATACCAGAAAAACTTGTCAATATTGTTAAATCTACATATGACAGTCCTTCTGCAGGATCTTTGACCAGGGTCAGCTATCAGATATTTTTCAGATTCAGACTGGGGTACGCCAAGGATGCCCTCTGTCAGCATTTCTTTTTATTTTGGCTATTGATTGGATTCTGAAGGAGTCTACAAGGGGTAAACCAAATGGTATTCAGTGGAACTTATAGCAGCAGTTAGATGACTTAGATTTTGCCGATGACCTGGCCTTGCTTTCACACACTTAAGGGCAGATGCAAAGCAAGACTGAAGACCTAAATATAATATCAAAGAGTCTTGGGCTTCGCATCCACAGTGGAAAGTCTAAGGTACTTGGGTCAGGAGTAGAAACCGTGGAAGCAATCATACTAGGAACAGAGGCATTAGAGGAAGTAGTCTCATTTACATATTTAGGAAGTATAATCGACGTGAGGGGCAGAAAAGACGCGGACATTAAGGAAAGAATTGGAAAGGTAAGATCAACATACACACAACTACAAAGGATCTGGAAAGCTGGAAACATATCTCAAAAGATCAAGATCAGACTTTGCAATTCTAATGTCAAATCAGTTTTGCTGTATGGTTGCAAAACTTGGAAAGCTACAACTGGATCAATAAAGAAAGTGCAAACCTTTATAAATAGATATATGAGGGGTATGATAGGGTAAGAAATTAGGAGGTTTGGAGGCGAATAGGGCAGAAACCAGTAGAGGAGGAAATCGGAAGGGAGCGGCGTTCAATTGGACACACACTGAGGAAACCACATAACAACATCACAAGACAGACACTTCAGTGGAATCCACAAGGGAATAGAGGCAGGGGTAGGCCAGAGAGACATGGAAGAGATGTGTAGAGAGGAAAATGACAATGATGGGAGAAGGATGAGGTCAACTTGGAAAGCTTGCCTAGGACCGGAATAGGTAGCATTCACTTGTGCGTGGCCTATACCCTACCAAGGGTGAAGGGCATTGATGATGAATACATGTTACAGGCTGCAACTGAGGAAAACCATATTTTGTATCACAAGTTCTAAAATAATAAAGTGAATCCTAAATAGCTGCAAACACTTCTAACACAATGACTGTAACAGTACCATTAGGGTCTAACTGTACTGGTCAAGAACAAAGAAACTGGTGGTCGAGCAGTGGGAAAAATTTGGCCGAAATTTTAAGGCCATTTCGGCAAATATTATCTGAGTAAATTTAACTTATTGCATCACTTGTACTCAAGGATAAAGGATAAAATATGAAATTAATATCCAAATAATGTCTTGTGAAAATTGAAATAAAATAGAAAACACAGAGCTCAGAATCCTGCATGACTTCTTGCACAAAGAAGCACATAGCAAGTCATCTCATGGGAGCTCACTACAGAAAAGATTGGAGCGACAGAATATTGTCAAGACTATATTAAGTCAAGCATAGCTTTCTTATCATGTCAGTTCTTGACAAAACAAACAAAACAAAAACACTAACCTGATCAAAGTCCTCCTCATACTGAGTCTCAGGGGGAAGTAATTGGTGATGCAAGCGTAGCCCATCCACGGCTTCTTGGATGTTTTTCCCTAACCACAGGTTATGTTGCATCACCTGCCCACACAGTCCAGGCGCCACAAAATAGATATTTCAAAGATTCTTGTTATTTTCTTTTCGTTTTGATTTTTAAAATTTCATATTTAGTTTAGTTGAAGCCTGAACATATGCTGTTATGTGGTTTCCTCATATGCCTCACATACAAAGCAAATGAGTCGGAAATTCCTTTTTTTTTGGAGAACACAATAAGATAAAAATAAAGACCTGTTTTTCTTTAATTTCCTTTTACTTTTAACTAAATTATTTTCTAACATCTTTAACACAATACTGACAATTGAATGGAATTTTTTTTCATTTATAAGCTTAGAAAATTATCTTGTTTCAAATAGCAATGCTTTTAAAGGTGAACATTGCCATATCAGACTCATTTACTGTGGACGCCAGACATCATGTGTTATAAAAGGTTACATTCTTTTCATATTTTTGTGGCTGTTTTCCTAAGATTAATTTTTTGTGGCTGTTTTCCTAAGATTAATTTTTTGTGGCTGTTTTCCTAAGATTAATTTTTTGTGGCTGTTTTCGTTTCTTGAGTTGAATTTCATAGAGGCTGATTTGGTGATTTTCTTATTCTTCAAAAGGTAAACAGTGTATTTCATACATAAACCTATTGTTCCTTGGGCCTATATGACATCTGGCATTTACTGAGATATACAATTTTCATTCTTTGCCTATAAGAATGCTTCAGCACCTTTTAAGTAATTTACTACCGTAAAATGGGCATTAATCTTACAAAAACAACAAAATGTGCATATCTCTGAGAAATGCTCTATTTTTATTCTAGAAGTCAAACTCAAAGCAAGTCAGAGCTACAGGTATATAATCTATGTTGCTTGCCAAAGAATAATTAATTGTTAATTTTTAGCATTTATAAAACCGCATTTCCAAATTCTACAAATCTGCTCAATGCGAGAAAAAGAAATAAAAACAAAAAAAATCAAGCTAAATTACTTAAAATCAAATCTTTTTAAAAGCAAAGTTTGAATTATACTTAGATAACTTGGTAGATACACAACATAACGGTGGGAGGCACATCAAACCTCTGATGTGGCTTCTTTTCTATTACAATCAGGGATTTGATGTGCCTTCCATATTTCAAAACATGCCTTTTAAAGCCCATTATATTGTAAATAAATTAACATGAATACAAAAATGCTGTATATGCAGCATTGGATATGATGCGAGGTCAGGCTGATAAATAAAGGCCGTTTTTTAATAACTTCTTTATTTGAAGGACTACAGAAGCAAGTTACACATCAAATGAAAGCTTAGAGTCTCACCTATCTGATGAACTATCATTTTTCAACATAGTCACCATCACGTTCTCGTACTATAAACACAAATGTATAATACTTTAAAAGCAATTGAAATTATATGATAAATCATATTTCCCATAACTTTTTTATTTCCTGACTGGCTGAGAGTAAAGTTATCAATTGTGAAATTGAGATAACACTACAAGCTTACTCAAGCCAGCCTAGCTGGTAGTGTTACTATTTATAATACTGTAAAACAAAACTGTGTCACTAACTTATAATACCGCAAAAGTGAACTGCATTACTATTTAAAATACCAATAAACAAAACTGTGTTACTTTTCATAATACTATGAAACTGAACTGTGACAGCACCAAACCTAGCACAGGCAATGATTTTGTAAAATTTTCAAGACAGCTTTATGCATAAGCTTTATGAGTGTCAGAAACTCAGTTCCAATAAGTTCTGACCCAGCAAGACACTGAATTTTTTAAAATAAAGCCATATGAAAATAAGGGTTTAAAAAATAATATGAGACAAAATCTGACAGGCTGTCCAAATTACAAACAAAATTCATGACAGATTTTCCCTGCAATCTATTACCCCCGATTCGCATTATGACAGTTACAGATGTTAACAAACACAGAAGTTAGGCACAGTACATATCACACAAGAACCTACCCATGCAGTTGCACTGGTAATACGTGACCCTCCTGCAGCACCAGTGACTAGTCTGACCTGAGTATGTCCTTCACCTTTGTTGGATGAATCCACAACAATCACTGGGCACATAGAGGACAGTGGGCGTTTGCCAGGTTCAATAAAGTTGGCCTCGCTAGGCTGCAACCCATATTCGTTTGTGATGTTTGGAGCAGAAAAGTCATCCATTTCATTGTTCCAGATGATGCCAGAACGACTACCACGCAAACCAGCACCAAACCTAGCACAGGAAATGATTTTTTAAAATTTTCAAGACAGCTTTATGCATAAGCTTTATGAGTGTCAGAAACTCAGTTCCAATAAGTTCTGACCCAGCAAGACATTGAATTTTTTTAAATAAAGCCATATAAAAATAAGGGTTTACAAAATAATATAATTGAGTGAAGTAAAAAACTTAATTTCTAACTTAAATTACTGAAAAGCAAAGAGAAAATAAAGAACAAACTGTGTTTCACCTTCCATTTATTGTGCTTGTGACTGACACAGCATTGCCATACTGATCCAACACTGAGAGATGGGAAGTTCCAGAGGTCTTCGGTGTATAGAATGATGGACCATAGTAGTTGTAGTCATGAGTAATGTCATCTGTGATAAGCTCTCTGATGCTGTCCACATATGCTTTAGATGTAAGGTTTGCCACCAGCTAAGAGGAGAAACATAAAAGGATGAATTCACCAAGTTACTGAGGACACAGTTGTCACTCGGCTAGTGATAGCAATTTCTTACATGAGCTGCAGAACACATTTTAAAATTACCAGATAAAAAACCCCCAGACCTTTAAACAATGTTGAAGCCCTTAATAATATAATGCTACAAAACACTTTTTGGCGAACATGTCACAGAAACACTGTGCCTAGTTTTTAACTGAAAAAATTCTTGTCTTGTGACATACTAACCTCTTTGACATCAACAAAATCTTCGTCACCCAGAGCTGTCCTTTTGGCATAGGCAAACTTAAAAGCTTCAATAGTTCTGTGGTATGTGAGCACCCTGTCATCTGAAGACTTGAGATCTTTGACACCCAAATTGTAACCTAATAAACATAACAAGGAACAAAGAAAAAAATATAGAAAAATAAGTTTCAATTCAAAATTACTTAATTAGAGAGAAGCAATGTTATATCTACACTAGAGAAAACAAAAAGCCAGACAAAACCAAACACTTTTTTTAAAAACGTTTTGCTCTAGGAATTACCCTGGCTAAACTTGAGTAAGTTAAGACCAAAATGATTTCTGCAGTTCTTAGAATGTACTTTGAGAATAATAGAGACGTTCTTTGAAAAAAAAAAGAA
Organism: Elysia marginata; assembly: GCA_019649035.1. NCBI lineage: Eukaryota > Metazoa > Mollusca > Gastropoda > Plakobranchidae > Elysia > Elysia marginata. The sequence goes on along the minus strand of BMAT01014079.1, from coordinate 9,395 downwards.
AAAAAAAAGGGTCAATTATGAAACACAACACAGGAGTACATCAGCATCATTGAAACCTTATCAGACAGAACCATGGAAAAAGAAAGAGGTTCAATCATAATTTTCATGATCTTTTCTGGTTCAAAGCCATTGTCATAAAATTTTAAAAAACTTGTTTTCAAATGAATTCAGATTCAAATCGATTAGCTTAGTAATAATCAAAATTTCATTGACACCAATACAAAAACAAACTTTTTTTTCAAAACATGAACTAACTTCTTAAACATACTTATGAATCATAAAAAGGGAAAAAATTACCTTTACTTATGAGAAACATGACATTTATGACCAAGTCAATTATCAATCAAAGTGTCTCCTGAGACCAAAATGCTGGTCTGCCTTGCCTGCTTTCAGTCTGACAAGATGTTTTGGGAAACCCATTTGAATCATTGTCCTAAATAGATGCTGGTGCTTCACACTGTCAAAGGTCTATGATGGGGATAAACATTTGTCTATCTGTGTTTCTGACCTTTTCAATGAGTACCCAAACAACAAAGAACATGTCTGATGTTCGTCTATTTTGCCTATAACCAGCTTGACAGTCTGATAACTCAAACTCAATTTTAGATTTCAGCCTGTTAAGAATAATGATAAGGAGAACTTTACTTGTGTGACTGACTAGCGCTTTAGTTCAATAGTTATTGCATTCTTTCACATTCCTGCTTTTATGCAGCATCACAAACTCCTAATGTTTCTATTTTGTCAGCCATAGGACCGTTCTCAATATCTTACAGTAAATATAGTGAAAGGCTTTTAGTCCACCATCACCAGAGTGTTTGACACATGATGAAGAGCATTCTTAATTAACCTTTCTTTCAGTCAAGTAAAGCTGAAAGTTGAATCATGATTTTATGAGAATTGTTAAACCCTATTAACTGGATTATTATAAAAGAAAACCCGAAACTCCCAGTTACAATAACGTGCCTCTAAACGCGCGATTTAACCTCTCTTTACCATCAAGGCTACATTCTCTTTTTTTTATTTTTTCTGTTAAGAATCTGGTCTACCATGTATCTCTTCAATTAAACGTAAGACCTTTCATACATACATGTAGGGATCTACTGATGCCTATAGCCTAAAAACCAGATCTTCCAAGCAGTTTAGTATCCAAACACCCAAATCCTTGCCAACCATGTCTCTTCCATTAAAGATCAAAATGTCAACAAAAAAAAGCATCTGTAAGAAATTGTCACTAAAGACAAAGTTTATTGGATCTTCAGGATATAAAGCTTTTGTTGTAAAAAAAAATAATTTTTTTTTACTTACCATCCAAAATGGCTAGCATGAAAGAGAGCACTACGCCACTAGAGGGGGGTGGAGGGGAGATCATCTTCAGTGAGCCACTAAGAGTTATCTCGATGGGCTCCTTTTCTAGAACCTTGTAGGTCACAAAGTCTTCATTGCTGATGATAGCGCCTGACAAATTTAGATTGAGAATATTGTATGTGGTGGGGCAACTGAGGGTGCAATATTGGCTGTAGTACACAGATATGCCTTCAAAAAAGTTTAATGCTAAAATATAAAGGCATTGATATTTTTAATAATGCATGTTGAGTTAAAATTTCTCAACATTAACAGGGTTTTAAGGAGAGACTTAATAAATTTCGTTCAACTAAAACATTATGTAAAAGAGGGATCATCCTACAAACAGCATTTCCTCAAATGAATGTTTTCAACATAAGACTTTAGTGGAATGGTCGTAAGACATGGAGTCAAACATATTCAATTTTATTTGTTAACTCATATCCAATAATGAAACCATTTTGACATGTTGTGGAAAGAGTAGAGAAAAATGCGAATTCACTGCCTTGAACAGAAACTGCTTTATCTTTATACTAATGACCTTAAGTTTGCTCTGTCTGCAATATTGCACCATTAACTCATGCTGCACAACTTGAGTAACACATTCATCCCTAAATAAGTACTGCCTGAGAGAAGACCAAGTAAAGTTGTAACTCTAATTCTAGATCTAGATCACCAGGGTTTAAATCTATCGTAAAAAATGTCCCCCACAGGAATTCCTCCTTTGCAAATAGAGATGAATACCGCAGGGCACATAGGTAATCCATGAATGCCTGAAGAATAGTGAAGTCAAGATTTTTCCAAGGATTGCCTTGGCTCTATTTATAGAACTCACCAATTTCTTCCAAGTCCGCCAAAACTCTTTTTGCAAATGTGCTTGTGCCTAGAGAGTCCAGGCCTTCAGCTGCAATAACTTTTAAAGTTTCTGCTAGTTGAGGCCGCCGCATTATTTCTCTTTGTTTGAAAAGTTTCCCCGTCTCTTTGTTGATAAAGATTTCTCTGTAAGATAAAAGCGTAGCAGTTATATATTAATAAAGACATTTTTTATAACACATTTATTTCAGGGAAGTTGTGTTATGTTATAAGCACAGCATACCAAATTATTATGGGCAGCATAATATTGGAGTATTTTTAAGATTCTGTGGATTCCAGTGCATAGGAATAAAACTTTTGTTTTGAAAAATGTCATTAAAAGAATGATTCACACAGATTTAATAATACTTGTTCCTTCTAACTGTAGGCTTATTATCTATCGTTCTTAAACTATGTAACTGTATGTGATTTTAAAGTTACAAATCGATCTCAACTCACCTTTTGCTTTCCATATCCTAATATGGACTTAAGTAATGAAACATCTAAACTGAAAGCACCCCCTAACCTTTTGAAAGTACCTTTAAGTTAACCATAAAAAATACCTCCCCAAACTCCTATAAAATCAGTATAATTGCTGCAACCTCTAGGGCTTATAAATGTGCTTTGAGATCTAGATCTATATCCTGTCTAGATTCTAGATCAAAATCTTGTCAAGATTTTAGATCTTAATCTGGTCTATATTCTTAGAAGTTGAAGGGAGACAAATGGTACTGAAAAAAATATAAAAAAAAACTAGAGTGATTCGGTAACAATTAAGAGTAATCTTCCCCTAGAGCTTTTTTCGTGAGGAATGGTAAAACGGTTTCGTTTTAGTGCCAAAATGGGTCAATACTGAAGATTCTAAATGTTTTCTATGGCAAAGTCTGTCTATAAGGTGGCAATTATAAGAATTAATCTTGTCTAGTTGTAAATAAGCCAGTAAGGTCACAACAGGTAGGTATTTGAAAAAAAAACCAAACAAACAGCTGTTTATTTATTTAAACTTGCAATCCCACTGGTGTTTTAAGACAAGCTAAGTTTATATAATGGTACAGCAGCAGCTCAGATGCTAACTATTTTTCACATAAATGTAAAAAGGGGCCTACATGACAAAGCATCTGCCTACAAACTGTCTGAGAAAACATGCTGGTTTTGCTCTGCCTCAGAAAATGCCTTGCACTGACAGACTGATTAAATTTTTCATGTCACGCCACACTCTGGGGCTGCAGGTCTAGTTACAATACTTTGTGCCAAGCGGTAATGTTTTAATTAGACTCCTACATCTAGAACTAGCCTCAAAGAATGTGATGAGGCTATTTTTTGCGAAAATTCTACATGAAAATTCAATTAAAAAAAAAAAGAAAACACACATACCTATTCCTCATTATCTAAACACTGGTGCCCATATTTTTGTTGTTGTTATAGTAACAGTGCAAATGCACATGCACATATTTGTAAAAATGCACTTTGTATTTATCTATAAACTATCTTTCCATTGGTACCTTATTATATTACTATAGGGTTTATGAGTTTTATATGATTTTTTAAAATAACACCCAGAATCTGTGCGGTTGCCAGCAATAGTCACCGGCAAAATACACCGGTCAGAGGAGTGCAAATTTTGCAGCATTAAAAAGTTATACCAAAATGATTGTATGGCATAAGATAATTCGCAGGTAGTGCAAACAGACGTAATGTTAAGATTGTTGTTCACATAAACTAAAAACCTACCTCAATGTTGGCTCTGTAGATAGAAGCTCTTCATCGTCCTCAATAGCATGGTGTAAACCAAGCGAAACAGGAAACCCATTCTGAGCCATCTTAATAGCCGCTTCAAACAGCTTGGACCATGGCAGATGACCATACTTTTGATGAGCGTGCCAGTAACCCTGGACCTCTGCAGGCACAGCAATACTGAGGTGACCTGCAGGAGAAATGAGAGAGTACCATTTAAAAAACACAATAGAAGATTTAGGCAAGCTTGCAGTGTAAGGTAGAGAGAGGAGAAGAAAGAGTAAGAGGATAAATAGTGAAAAAAAAAAAAACCTCTTTCATAACTGAGACTTACAGTATGTAAACTCATTAAACTACATACTGCACTGTTAAATTTTTCATTTCATTTAAAGCTATAGGCTTTAATGGTGCGGCTTTAATGGTGGCCAGCTTGAAAATTGTACATAGATATAGTGTTGATTTTACTTCTGTATTTGTTTTGTACCAAGTTTAGCTTTCTTGTCAGGAAATTGTATCCATTTTATATTTAAAAGATGTAAAAAAAAAAAAGAATGAAACCCTCAAATCTTTTGCACAGCTAACAATAAATTAAAAAGAAAACTTATCTATGCCCATTGAAGATCTGAATGAAAGAATGTTAGTTTTCACCTCCATTGCAAAAATTATTTTACAGTTTTATTTATTTATATCTTTCTCATTTTGCTTGTTGTTCCTTGTTACACAAAGAGCCCTTTGCTTAGCATAAAGCAACACCAACCGCTTGATGCTAGCTTGCTGTCCCCTTCAAACATGTCAACTGTGGCTTTCATTGGTGCTGTCTCTCTGGCATCTATTGCCGTAGCTTTGCTGGTTGTACTGGTTCCCAGATAAAGAAGGACAAAAAAATTAGACATGCCATTCAATATTCAAAACAACAAGTGTTAAACGTTTTAATGTGCCATTGCAGTTGAGATCTTTGTCCTTAAATTCTTTTTATTGCATCTTTGATTACCATCACAAATAATGTTGTTTTCTTAAATATGTTTTAAATATAAAAAGGAGCTTTCAAACACAAAGTGGTTCTTTAGACCTTTCACATAAACAAGTTAAAAAACTGTGTATACGCAGATGTCCTAAAGTTTTGACGACATGGGAACGTTTTATAAAAAATGATTCACATCGCATTTTGCTCCTGATCAAGTTTGTTGTACCGAACCCATGTATTTTTTCCTTCTTTCTTTTGGCATTTAGGAGAGCGTTTCAGAGAAAAAAATACTCTTTAAGGAAGATTCCATTATCAAATAATACACTTGCAAACAGAAGAAAAGAATGGATTTGTAAAAGCTGTCGGCTGCAGTACTAAGGAGTTAATATTATAAGAAGACTTAAAAAACAACAGAAGGAAACAAATAACATATAAAAAACATGACTATACAACGTTAAAAACCTTACGCATTGTAAATAGTCATGAAGAAACCTCCACCAATGCCCATAGACTGGGGATCTGTGAGGCCTAGACACAGGAGGCTTGCAATAGTTGCATCTACTGCATTACCACCATCCACTAGCACGTCCCTGCATGAAAAGAAAGTGTTAGGAAAAGTTTTAAAAAGGACATAACGAAAGCACTCATGTACTATACATTTCTGACATAGAATGTCTTTCTCATAACAGAACCATCAGGCATACATCCAGGATATTTGGTTCCGTTTCCCATGCAGTAATCTTTATCCAAAAATCAAAAAGTTCTAACAGTAAAAATAAAAAACAGTTGAAAAGGTATCAAAGATATCTGCATCATTATCCACCGCATTTTGTTGCTTTTTTGCCATTCTTAGACAGTCTTGCTTCAATATAAACCATTCCCTTAGCAATATCATTTGTATGTTGTTTTTTTTTTATCTCAAAGGGAAAATTTTTGCAAACCCACTCACATTTTAATAAGATAAGTACAGTTCATGCAACAGTGCAGCGAAGATAACGACTATTAAAACCTAAATCCTTATGACTGAGCATTTGCTCATGAAATGACTTAGAAAACATGCTGGCTTTGCTACCCCTGAGAAAATTCCTTGCACACACAGACCGATTATATTGAATGATTGCAAGCAATTTGAGGTAATTAGCAGTCAGTAAGAACAGCCTTAAAGCTTCATAGTCAAACAATATCTCTTTATGAGATATGATAAATTAGATAAAAGATTGGCCTCAGACTCAAACTTTAAATAATGCTTTTGTACTCAAGGTAATACAAAGAAAGCCTTTGATAACCTTCCTTCATAGGTTTATTTATTTTTCTTTCTAGGAGTAGGGCAATTGCAAGCTATGTCAGCTGTCAGTTGCTTCGATCCATTTGTGAAAACATAAACCTTTGAGTTTGTATAACTTAGGAGGTAAAAAAAAAAGGAAAAAAAACCCTCTAAAACCGGAGGGATATTGGAATCCTAGAAGAATGCAAGATAAAATAAAGCAACTCTGAGGACATCAACAATGAACAGCCACATAGCATATTACAATGAATGAAGCCTTTTAGTTAAAAAAAAAAAAAAGATTTTTAAAAGTGTACAGCTTCTAATAAGAAAAAAGAATAGATCTTTATCAGAGTATCTGACGAAACTTACTTTCCAATGCTCGAACATTCTGTTGAGTCTGAAGCCACTGCAGCTGATTTAAACTGATATAACCTGTCTGAACTTTGATCTGAGTTGTCAACCTTGCCACCATCAGACCAACTACTAGCTTTATCACCTGCATCAGCCTGTCCTTGAGATAGTATGGGCGATGTATGGGATGGCCCAGTCTGACGTGTGGCGACCACCAGGCCCCCAACTAGCAGGGCAAGCATGCCGACAGTGCTGATGATGCCAAACGTGAGCATTCGCCTGGTGAATTGGGGAGGGAAGTAAGAGGGTGAGCAGAAGAGCATAGGAACAAACTAATTGATGGACTTCACCTTCTCAGCTGTTCTACTAGTGTAAAGTTGAAGCACCCTCTGTAAACCAGCCTTATATATATATATATATATATAGATAGAGATCTGTCTTTTGTGGGGTAGATTTCTATATGTGAGTTTACTGTGGGGCCCAAAAATATTGTGGGGCATATATAAGGCCCCACAATATCACCCCCTCTACGGCCCTATTAAGGGGTCATATGATCCGAAAAACATGTCAGCTCATAATAGTGTCTGACATCGATATTTGTATAAAGGGTAAATTTGGTGCTCGAAAAATAATTCCGATGGCAGATTCCGCTTCAATAACTTCCATGATGTCATGGTTCTATAAATAGTTCAGCTTCTCTGGTTGGGTTCCTCTGCGCACTTTCACTTCCTGCCTGGTTTCGTTTTGGTTTTCGACTTCATGGGTCACTCATTGCTGCAACTTAGAACAAGACGTTACTGGTGGCTTTCAGGTGAGAAATTATTTATTTAATATAGAATTTCAATTGTATTCGCCTCCATTTACTTTTTCATATTCAGCATCTAACCATCTACTGAAATCCGTCGAGATTTAG
>BMAT01014071.1:44678-54916 GCA_019649035.1 Elysia marginata | reverse complement strand
GACCAGTTTGCGGCTTGGCGAGGTTAAACAATTAAAAAAAAATATTACAGATCACTTTGTTTGGACTTATTACAAATAATGGAAACCCCCAACGTCAAAGTCATACAATTCGAATTTCTCATAATTTGAAGTTTTTTACATGTGAGGCTTCTTTTTCCTCTTGGCTTTTTTGGATTTCATAAAGTTCAATTCTCTTTATTGGAAGTTTATATTGAGGCCTAGACAGAGTTATCCTTCTGGTCCCAAGCAATTTTTTTTTACCGAAGCATGAAAGTTTAATTATAAAAACTAACTACACAAAGTTGACATCCCAGAACCGACACAAAGGTGTCTAAGGCCTGTGGAATAAATTTGTTTTTGCATTTACATAAGACTAAGAGTGGGCTTAGTAAAGAAACCTAATCCTTTGACTCAGAGCATAATTCAAGTCCTCTTAATCCAAAGTTTTTCTTGGTTTCCAAGAGATTCGAATTATAGAGTTTCCACCGTATAGTACTCCTTTTCAAGTAAACCTCTTAAAGTCAACTCTGCAACTGCTTGTTTTTTTTTATACTTTAGTGATGCTTGTAAAGTCTACACATTTTTTTCCAGTCCCACAATGTTGACTTCATCAAGATACCACCGTATTTGTATGAAAAACAAACACAAAACAAATACAAAATGTCAACTGCATGTTATGTATAAAAATGTACAAACCAATTTAAAAAAAGGATTATTGCAGAATTGTTAAGCACTTTAATATTCATGGTGTAAAAATGATAAATCATGTAAAAACAAGAAACATTTATCACAAAAAGCATATCATTGTGATCTAAGACAACTTAAAGAAAAGAGTACTATAAAACTTAAACACAAAATAAAAATTATTGGTAGAGTTCTAAAGAAGAAAGTATTCGAAACATAGATGGAAGGGAGATACCATACTATTTCTTCACACACATATTAATATATTGCAATTAAGTAGCCTACAACTAAACATACTCTGCATCAAATAAACTTTGGATAAAAATTTTGGCTCATAAAAAACATAAGTTATCAGTTGCAACACAAAAGAGGACATTCCACACCTCATCACTTCCCAAAAGTAGGCTTATTTGATCAAGCTAATTGTAAAAAGTGTTAAAAATGAGAAGGGGGAAACATAGGTAGTTTCTTTCAATTTTTAAAGCTATAAGATGAAGCATATTCTAGTATAATTGCTGTACTCAAGATGTTTAATGAGAACCCTGCTATGGGCAGTGAAAGATCTTGTCAGTTTGTTAGAGTGATGCTCTTTAAGTTTAACTGCTGCTCCTCTGTGAGTTCAGAAGATAACAAGGTTGGTTCTGGCCTGTTGGGGTACCCATATAAAGCGCTTAGTTATATTAATAGAGCATAACCGGATAAGAAGCTGAAAAGATCTTTATCTTATTTAAGAACTCTATCAAATAAAACAAAGCATACTTATTGATGCTGGATGTAGAGCCTATATCTTACTAATAGAAAGTATTATTATGTGGTTATATTCTCTCCCTCCCCCCCCTTTTTTTTTAAGGAAATGGGGTTTGAACTTAATTAGAAACAGGATATGGAGGCTGTGCACAAAGACGGAAATATAGCATTTCGCTGTCAAAATGGTGGAAGTTCTTTTTTCTCTAAGACTTGTGCAAATGTCTGCTGTAATATCTGGAAATGATCAGTTCAGAGATATATACAAGTGACTCTCTTTCTACTTAATCACAGTTAAACCATCAGCGTCAGTTTATCCCCAACTACTTTACCCTGGCAATAGTAACAGCTCACAAAACAAAGCTAACAATGCATAGATAGGTTTCAATTCACACCGTCATGCTGAGGTCTTTAGCCACATAATCATACTTATGGCATGGGGAGAGAGTTGATTCAAATATTCATGAAGCCATTTAAAATGGGTTGGTAATTTATCAATCAAATGATATGTTGCGCTAACTAAAATTGAATGACCGTTTTTCTCCCTCTCCTTTCATGTGGCATTGCAGGGTCCAAAGTCTTTAGAACTTAAGAACAATTTAATATTTTTTTTAAAAAGCCTAGGAAAAAAATCCCATTCTACAAGTCTAAAACAAAAATGTTCAACACTTCTACATGTTTAAATCAAAAACAAAAGAGTAGTAAATGAAAGACTTACAACTAACAAAATAATATGGGAAAAATATGAGTGATTGAGAGATATATACTTTTTTTATATGAAATAATTTTTCAAAGTGGACCAGCTTAACTAGTATCACTATGAGTATGATGAGTCATCACAAGATATATGTGAGGTTTCCCCCACAAATTAAAAAAAAGGGGTGATTTAAGATTAATGTTGATGCTAAAAAAATACATGGCTGCCGCTTAATTAATGTAAAATTCTTCTGGTTAACCTTCAAAGCAGATAATGAAATTGTTTGATCATAAAAATAGTTTTAAGACACACTTATAAATGTATATATATATAATTTTATATATATGTTATCTTCTTTTTTTAAAATCATGATTGTGTTTATTCTTATTTGGGCTTTCTAAATTAGTCTTGCAGGCTTCGTCTCAAGTCATTTTAGGACATACATATATAGGCTATAAACCAAAATAAGAATAGAAATTAAGATGTAACAGAAAAAATGACAATTAAAAATTCTGCAAGTTGGAGCTATGAGGTATATGTAAAAATTGTAATAATATATTTTCCCTTAGTAGGTGTGATCATCCATTTTACATCGTTTTACCTTCTACCACATATACACTTATAAGTTACACATATAGGCAGCATAAAGATAGAGCTTACATTTTCTAGGAATGCAGTGGGCTACATTTAATTCAAATTTTATTTTTAAAATTTGCCTTTAAGCAGACATGCAAGAGCTTATAAGGAATTATGTTACTGTATCAAATACTTAGAGGAGAGCGTATTAACAGGTATATTTAGCTTGGAACAAGGCAATACATACTGTTTTATGCTTAATTATTCATTTTGTACTTAAACAAAATAAAATTTTAATCATATGGAAACTTATGCAGTTCCCTGCCATTTAAAGGTTTAGTAATGTTAAGTTGAGATCTGGCCCAAAATCAAATAAAAAACAAAACAAAAACACAACACCAAAAAAGAACAGAACAGCAAATACAAATGTACGAGAGTGAGGAAAGAAAAAAAATTTAAATCTCAAAACCTCAAGACATTATTTGTTTTACAGCTACTGGGACATCTCAGCTCACCTTCCTAAAGTAACAGAAGCTTGGTCTATACATATGTCACAAAAAAATTCGTATAGATTCAGAAATATTTTTACTTATAATTTTGTAACATTTGAAAATGAATTTGCTTTCAAATTTCTTAGATAGGTCTGCAGTAGCTGATTTGAAATGACCAAATCCACCATTCAAAGCTATTTGAAAAACAAAGGTAAACAATATCATAACGCAGATCATGTGAAAAAAGTATGGTATTGCAAAATTACTCTTTTTATTTTTTCTATACAGACATTAGAAGGGATAAATTTTGGGAAACTAAAAGAGACTACAGTGGAATTTCTCAATTAAGATACTCTTAATAAAGACTGTCCCTCTTGTGCATGTTAAAATTTGAAGACGTCTGGTTATATGGGTAACTATAATAATTTAACCCATAAACTAAGACCCCACTCATAAGACATGTGTTTACCAACATTTTTTAAAGGTCTTAATTCAGGGGTTTCACTGCAATTCCAAATATTTCAGCGAATTGAAATTTCATTTTGTGACACAGAAATGGTTCACCTAGAGAGCTGTTTAACCTTTAGCCATCACCCCGCTTTCAGGAAACGCGGGCGCAGATTGTTTCCTCTTGACGCACCGCCTCCACGAACGATCAACAACCTTTCAAGCCACCCCACGTTACTAGAACGATCACTGAGTTTTGCATTTTTTTCATCATTTGCTGTACATATTTAGAGCACCCACTTTTAAAATTTCTTGCCGTAACCATTTTTTGCTCTGTTCTCAAATATTTTGTGGTATTACGACACTTTATTTATTTTTTAATAATTTTTTGACGCGATCTAGATCTAGACCTAGATCTAGCTTTGTCCGTAACCGTTGTACTTTCACTTCGCAAAACGGCTGCTCGCAATGCCAGAGGTTTGTTTACGGTAACAAAAAAGGATGTTTGTTGGTGTAAAAGTGTGTTTTTCTTACAGATCATAAAATTAGCTTTCTATACATACCAAATACATTATTCTAGGCAGTCTGTGTGATTTTATATGATTTTTTGAAAATGCACTAAAACCCTGCGTTTGCAGGGAATAATGGAAGGGCTGCCCCAGCGTATATAGGGAATAATAGAGTCTGGGACTGTGCGATGTGAAAAGGTTAAAAGGCTCTCTAGTTCCACAAAGAAATCATGCCATAATTTACCAGGTCACAAAAAACTTGTTTTTAATCTCTTGCCATTTTGCATGGCAAAAAGTTTTTACACAGATAAGTGTAAACAGAACACTGAATTGTACACTTTACACTGAAGTGCTAAATTTCTCAAGGCAGCTTTTTAAAAACTCTAATGAAATTCTATCTCACTGACATAGTTTTTGCTCATTGTGTATAAAACGAATAATATAATAAATTGAATTTTTATACCCCATTACAAGTTAGTTTTAAAATAATATAGATTTAAAAATTCAAAGAATAAAAATATTAAAAAGATCACGACAAAAATCATTCAGGAGTACAGGGCTGATGACTGTTTTTTTTTGTCAATTTTGTGTGTGTTTTATCACAGAGTTAAACTACACATATGAGCACAATTCCAATGCATAAGTGGCAACTTTTTGTTGTGTGAAACTTATTTCTAAGGTATATTAACAAGCATTGAACTGCAGTGCACTTATAACTTTTCAACACATTGATGCAAAAACAGCATTTTATGAGAACAATTTTTTCTTTTTTCTTGAGGTGAACTGATTTTCACAACAGCATAAAACTCTGATACTAGAATCCTCAATTTTGATGGGTATGAAAAGAAAAGTATGCAACGAAAGGCAAGATTTGTTTGCATTATTGGAAGCAAAAGCTTAATTTACATATAAAAAGAAGAGAAAGCATTTAGGTCTATTCAACTTCATAGCATAAAACCTTTTTGTTTAAGGGCCAGTGGTTGCCATGAGAACCGATGTTTTTAGCCGCCATATTGGATAAAAATAGTAAACTTTAGAAGTAAAAATCGCAACAATGGATTTGCATTCTGTAAAATGCAATCATTTATAACAGTCAATTCAGAAATTTTGTCAGGAGCATTTATTCTTAGCTGCTTTTTTAGATTCTTTATAAAGTTTTTGAGTTTGCTTAAAAGATAGAAGTGCCAAAAAGTACTTTTTTTACAAGAAAAACATTTGTAAAACAAAAACAAACAAAAATATTGAAAAAAGCTTCTGACAAAATAAAAAATGGAGCCTTGGCAAGTCATACGCAAAATTTAAAGTGAAATGCTTTACAATTTTGGAGATAATACAAAGATATATATGTGAAAAAAACCAGACATTTTGAAAAAAAAAATGCAAAAGAAAGTCAAATAGAAGGGGAAAAAAGGAACCATGAGGTTTTAGACAATGTAGCTGTGTAAAGTCTACCCTCCCCATCTCTCATGCATGCCTGCAGTCCAGCAAGCAGCATTCTGTAAACTCACCATTTGCCATCTGCAGTATAATTGCTGTCAGTATCACAAAATTTAGATGTTGAATAAAGACAAGGCTATTTTTAGATGGCAAAAACTATCAAGAAAAAGACTATAAAAAATTATTTCTATGATTTTGGATGGCCCTCACTCTGGCGTTTGTGTTGACATTGGATGCTTGAAAAGTTGACTGTTCCCAAATTATATTGCAGGCTAGAGTTTATACTAGGAGCGATAGCTTATACATGTACTATGTACTGAAGGCTTTGTTTTTCCTATTGAAGTAACATGTTTTTATAGCGTTTTGGCATAGTACTTATTTCCGACTTATAAAAAAATTACTTGGTGCCGTTGTGTTGAGAAAACTTTCATAATCCAACAAATCTGAAAAACCACCATGGGACCCTATAACCCTTATGCCCCGATCAGAGGGGTTGCAGCACTTGCCCTTAAATTGATACACAGGCTGACAAACTTTTTAACAGATATCTATAGCGTAGCAAGGCCCCCATCCTAATAAATTATCACATGAAGTTCTGATCCATGCATGGATTAAGTTAGAAAAGTTCAGATGGTCAAAATGCACAACTTTGACACTTTGACTTAGGTCACACCAGACGTGACTTCATCAAACTGAAAAAAAAAATGTTTTAGGACAATACTCAAAAAAGTCATCCAAGCAATTTAGAAATGCCTTGCCATGCTCTGAGTCTGACTGAGTGAAAGGGATTATAGAGATATATAGCTTGCAAGCTGTCTTAATGAGCCAGGTGATCAAAGTTTCACTTAAATAAAAGACAACAAAAAAAAAACCACCTTTTCTAAAAAGTTATTGTCTTCTTTTTCTTTTCAAAATACAATTGAAAATCATTTGCATTTTAAAACTACAGTGGAAACATAAAAAATCGAAAACTTATAATTTAAATTTTTTATAATTTCAAAGTTTTATAAGTGAGGTTTCTTCTTCCTCTCTGGCTTTGTTAGACTTGAAATCATAATATCAAGTCCATAAGGTTCAATTCTCTTAAGTCACAGTTTATTTTGAGGTTTGTAAAAGTTTTTCTTTCTGTTCCGGAGCAGTTGAGCTGGTTCAAAAAACATGGACAGCTTATGATAAACAGTCACTGGTCAAAGGTACAGTCCCAAAACATACATAGATGTGTCTCTGACTCTAAAGCTACTGTGTTTGTCAGAGTACAGAAGTTTTTTTTTTCATTCTCATGATATTTTAATGAAGAGATTTCCATTGCACTGAAAATTATTTATCTTATTCCATGCAGTTCATCTTTGAAAAGTCAGAATAATGCAAGATCAGACTAATAACTATCAGCATCTTTGAATATTAAGATTTCAACATTTGATTCATTTAAAGTGGTTACAAGATTATTTCATACATTCTATTTAATAAAATATCTTGGTTGTACTCAAGGTCCACACAGCCGAGTATTGTAGTATATTAGACAATGCAAGCATTTTGAATATAGAATCTCATGCAACAAACTTATCAATCGAAAGGAAAAGATTTAGAATGTCTACTCTTTCAAGCAAAAACATAAACACAAAAAAAAAGAAATTCATCAATGAAAATATATCTAACCGCACACATACACATATGTACTTTTTAATATACAATGCTATATATGATAAAAAGACCTAAGCTTCTAATAATTTAATTCCCTGATATTGTTCATTAAGTTTTTTTAAAGCACACCTTGTATTTTCTTTTTGCTTGACACAATCACCAGTTCAGAAAATATTTCTTGCAACCAATTTTAATGAGTTGGATCTCAGACACTCTAATTTGAGAAAACACTTAATGAAGTAGGTTTGTTCCTTCTTTTCAGTATATATATTTCTTTTAAGGTCAAAAGAATTATAAAAACCTTTTTAAAAAAGTTTCATAGTTTCATGAAATTTTTGTTTGGAAGCTCAGATAAAAAATGTGTGGTTAAAAATATTGATGCCTTTTATAGGGTAAATTGAGGCATCCAACTCATTTGGGCCCGGTGATAGACATATTCTTCCCTTAAACTTTGACCTGAATCAAATTGGGGCACACAAAAGCTTTACAAATGAGATTGAGGTCATTTTTTCTCTTCAAAAACTAAATTGCAGTCAAATTTAAATCAACTTTATAATTAATTGAAAGTATTTTTTTTTCTTTTTTAGTCCTACTTTTAGTAGGCCTATATATATAACCTCTTTCAAAAAGGAAGAATTGCCTTATAAGGGGTATCTTTTACCCTCAGGAAAATTTTTAGAATACATGTAATTGATAAAAGAAGAAATGAGGAAAGTGGAAAAATAAAATCACAAATCTTGAGTAACAGTTTCATGCATCTGAGAGAAATTTGAGTAAGACTTTCTCATCTTTATTTGCAAACAACTAATTAACCACTTGACTGCGCGGTGTACGTATGTCGTACATGATACTTTCCATATGGTTCAATGCACTGTGTATGTATACTGTATACTTGATAAACAAAGTTTCTACATGTTTACGGAAAAACAAGATATGTAGATCTAGTTTCTACATACTAAAAGCCTAGAACTATTTCTACATGTCTTTTCCACATTTTAGATATTGATCTAGATAGTCCCTCTCTAGCTATCTGCGTTTGAAAATTTTTTAGCACAGATTAGGAAATTTTATGTAGCAGTCAAGGGGCTGAACTTGATGAATACATGAAACCTTCAACAAACATTTCCATTTAATGTACTGGCAAGCACACACCCACAAATACAGACTCCGACTACAAAAATTGCACTGCTACATGATGCAACAAAAACACCAACAACAAGTAGTGCTTAAAGGTGACATGTACACATAATTTGAATACAACCGATGACTGTGACTAGTGCTAGACATTTTGTTCACATAGATGATATATATGCAGCATTCTTTGAGAGTTTTTTTGTTTTGTTTCAACACATTCAATTTTTTACCACACATTACCACAAAGAAAGGCTTGTGAAAAGAGGAAACTGAGTGATATGACGCTGGCTAAAGAATCAATTGAGATGTACCGGTATCATTAATGTAGGCCCACAATGTTGATGTTATTAAAAGATATTTCAGCATTTTACTCCAGCAATCTAGACTGGTTTGGTTAAAAAATGACCCAAGCAAGAGCCCGACTTTCATCCTCAGCCTTCAGGAAAAAAAGACTGACTGACAAAGTCTAGCTCCTTTTTGGGCCGTGACTTATTTCCTCTATGCTTTAACTCTTGGGTGTTGCTTTGACTTCAGCTGTGTCAGGATCTTCAGTGTGCATGTTTGGTGCAGCAGTAGCATCTCCTGCCCCTTCTCTCTCTCCTGAATCAGGGGATGCTGAGATGACCTCTTCTTCCATACCAACAATATCTGCCTTGGAGATCTGCTCAAAGTCGTCCTCACTGCAGGAAGACGACATTTGGTCATGTTCTCCTGTCTCCTCTTCCTCCTCCTCCTCCTCACGTTCATCATCCGCTTCATCATCAGCCTTCAAAGGGGGCAGGCCACCAAGAAAAGTTTTGATTTGCTTGGCAACCTTTTCATGAACACTGAAAAATAATGCAGATGATTAACTTCTAAGAAAAAACAAATGTCTCACATTCTATTCTAATGAGTCGTAAGCTGCACGGCCTAGTTTTGAGATATATATGAGCTTTCAAAGTTTAGTGAGTGTTCAGAAGTCAATTTTTTTAGCTATTGATGCTGAAACCGTTTTGAAAAAAAATTTACACCTAATTCATATCAAATTTCATGCTTTAATTGTTAAATTTTAGTTTTTATGGTTGCAGAGGGCTTTACCTCAATAGTTATCTAAACTTGAAACGCATAGTCCTAACTCTGCTGACTTGAATTGAGCATAGTTTCAGACAGAAACATGATAGAGCTTTTCTGTTTGATGTACTTGAGAGTAGAGAAGTAAAGTTTTTTTCAGACTCATTTTGACTGGTTGCAAAACATGTTAGTTGTTTTTATTTTTACTCTGTAAACATTCCTTCTAAATTTATTGTATTCTTAAAACGGCAACTTGAAACTAACAATATAACAAATGTTGTTACTCTACTTAACACTTAATATTTTGCTGTTTTCCTTTCATCTCGATAGTCTTAACAGGCCATGTCTCACCTAACATCATCAGTTGTGAAGACTTCTGTGACTCCGAGACAAAGGCCTGTGTCAAGAGAGAGCACCACCTGGTAGGCTTTACTGCCGCTGCCACTTCCTTCTTGCTCCTCTACCCTCACATCCTTAATCTCCTTCAGGTTGGCAGTCACTGTTCAAAATTGAATCAGTTACAGTATAATCAACTTATGCAGTGTACCTCCGATCCAACAAACTTAATGAGAAAGTTGAGAAAGTTCACTGAATGCAAAGTTCTATGAAAGCAAGGTCTCTTTAAGGTACTTAGATAGCCTAAAACAAACAAAATGAAAAAGTTCTACAATACCTGTCATTCTTTCAACAGGTGCTCTTTCTCATAAATAGAAAAAAAATGGAGCAAACTTGCAAATTTCGCAAAACGAGTCTTTTTTCCTCCTTATGTATTATGCTCTCTCCCACGTCCGCTCGCTCTCTCTCTCTCTCATTGCTGTGTTGCCGATA
>BMAT01014071.1:17960-31593 GCA_019649035.1 Elysia marginata | reverse complement strand
CTCTCTCTCTCTCTCTCTCTCTCTCTCTTATAATAATGTTGTCTCCAGACAGCCCTGTTTGAAGTGGCGGCTTCCCAGTGGACTGTGTCAATGTTGTAATTCCGGAGCGACTTTTTAGGGTGTGTTCGAAGCCCCATCAAAAGCTCGCTATCGAAAATTTGTTTAGGCAATATTCCATCAGACAGAGACACCAAGAATCATGACCATGTCAATTAGAGGGAGTGGAAGCGTGAAACCAAAGTATCAATGCTTTCCATCTCGATTATTTTGAACACTTCAACATTTGATACTTCTTTGAACCATCTGATGTGCATATTTTAATAATAGTAATAATAAAAACAACAACAACAACAACAACAACAACAACAACAACAACAACTTTAATAACAATGACAATAATAATAAAATAATAATAGCAATAAAAATTAATATTAGTTACAATAATAGGCCTACGGGCAATGTAAGCCTGTTACACAATCACGTAGAGCCAAACTTGGAAGAGAAAATCAAATCATTGGAAGTTTTTTTTGCGTTTGAAACTATTTCAAACAATTCTGTATTTTAGTAACGTTCATTCTGATTTATTTTCTGCACATGTTGGACACTGAAGTAGGCCTAGGCTAGATCGGTAGGACGTCCGCAGGTGAATGATTCGAGTAGGGCATAAAGATTTTGATAAAAAATATTATTTTTACAAATTCAGCAGAATGGGATCAAAATTCTTCTTTAGAACTGGCTATGGCTATGCCATAGATCAGAGCAGGTTCCTTTTTTTTTGTTAGGCGAACCAGAAATGTGCACATCTGGAATGCCTACACATTCTTCAAAGCAGCTTGCCACTCAAAAAATATTTAGAAGTGATGGTCTTCATTACAACTTAGCATCAAACTTTTTTGGCCCCACTGTTAAAACAACAAAAAATAATAATAATTTCCTGAAACTGAAGGGTTCACATCCTTAAAAATTAACATTTAAAACACACGCACGAAACACGATCTTTAACCCGCCTATTAACTCATATTATTGAACAATGTCAACTATCACCTAGATTTGGGAGCCGTCGGGGCGCAGTAGAGGATCTCCTGACCATAGCTTTCAATTCCTCTCTGTTTTCAGCTTATCGTAAGGTGTTTCTAAACTCAAGTCCTGTCCATTCTCTGATGTTGTCTTCCCAGCGTTTCTTCTACCCCCCTCTCCTTCTGCCTCCATTTACGGTACCTTGCATGATGGTCTTGGCAAGGCCAGATGAGCGAATAGTATGGCCATACCATCTCAGTTTCCGTTGCCGAACGATGGTCAGAAGGTAAACATGTTGTCCGATGGCATTGTCAGTTATTCGTCTCACTTCCTCATTTGTGATGTGCTCTTTATATGAGATACCAAGTAATCTTCTGAAGCACCTCATTTTCATGGCTCTGATTCTTCTTCCAGTATTAGCGTTCAGTATCCACGACTCACAGACACAGAGAAAAATTGACATGACCAAGGAACGTAGCAATCTTATCTTAGAGCTGATAGCAATGTTTTTGTTGTTCCAGATGGGTTTAAGTTTGCTCAGAGCTGCTGTAGTCTGGACTATTCTGGACAGTATTTTAGGTTTTGATCATTCTTCGGAGATTATTCAGCCTAGATATTTGAATTTTGTAACACCTTCAAGTATTGAACCGTTGACCTTTATTTCTTTCTTCGATGACTCTTTGCTGTTGGTCAAAATCCTTGTCTTCTCAGCACACATCTCCATGCCAAAGTTGGATGAGACTTTGTCCGGTTTTCTTCGCCAAGCTAGCCACTTCGCATTCATTTCCAGCTTGTCCATTGATGTCGTCGGAAAACCGTAGATTGGTCATGGGTCTGCCACCAAAGCTAACTGTTCCGAAGTGGTCCTCTAGAACATCAGTCATAATACTTTCGAGGAAGATATTGAAGAGGGTTGGGGGGAGTAGGTAGTTTTGTCGCACCCCGACTATTGTTCTGAACCAGTCTCCAATATTGTTGCTACAAAAGACTGCACTTGTTGCCTTGTTGTACAAGTTCTCTATGACCCTGATTAAGTTGCTGTTGATACTATACTTCCTCATTTTTTATCAAAGGGCCTCATGCCAGACTCTGTCAAATGCCTTTTTAAAATCTATGAAGAAATGATGAAGCACCTGTTGGTGCTGGAGATACTTTTCCATGAATATTCTTACATTGCAAAATAATTTGTTCAACGGTACTGCGACCTGGTCTGAAGCCAGCTTGTTCATCCGCAACGATCTATTCAGCCTCTGGTTTAAGTCTATTCAAGTTGACTTGTAGCATTGCTTTGCTGGGATGGCTTATTGACTAATAGTGCGGTAGTTTTGACAAAGTTTCATGTTTCCTTTTTAGATTGGGTAGGGTGATGACTAGTGACTGGGTCCATGGTTTTGGCCACACTCCTGACTGCAAAATTTGGTTACAGATGAGGAGTCACTTGTCTATAGTAGCTTTACCCCAAGTTGAACTCTATTTCTCCTGTGATGTTGTCTTTTCCTGCTGATTTTCGAGGTTTCATGGAGGAGACAGCTGTTATTATCCCGGCTCTAAAATACTGTGTCTGGCATTGTTTGATGATGGAGGCACGTTCAGCTTATTTGGGACTTTATTTGTGGTCTAATGTGTAGCCTATACAGCTGAAAGCAGTGTTCGGTCCATCTTTTCAGAATTTTTTTCCTCCGTCAGATACTTCCCTTCTTTGCTCTCAATTGTAGTTGCTCTTGCTTGTTTTGTGCCTGTTAAATCCTTCACTATATTGTAAGCTTTCTTACAATTGCTATGTTTAAGGCTGTTTTCGATATCCTCACACTGCTGCCGTGGACAAACGAAATGAAATATCTCTCATATGGTATACACTGCAGATCACTGCTTTTTGCTTGTCCCGGGCAGACTGATCTTCAATCCATTTTTCAGTGGCTTCTTACATGTACTTCTTTTACCTCTTAGATTTGTCTCTATGCATTATTTACCACCCTCTGGATCTTTCTTTCTCTTTTATAACGATCGGCGTTGGTTACATAGTGCAAGTATTTCATAAGTTATTCACGTCTTCTTCTTGACACGAAGTTTGTCGAGTAGTTTTGGTGCTTCCTCTGACAGTGTCTCGTTGAATGTCTCTACAGGGTAACTAATCAGGTGTGAGATCCTGATTGTTATCCAAGATGAGTAAAGGTGAAAATCTTCCTCCTATAAATGTATTTGCTTGGAATGTTGTACACGTAGTGTGTTTGGATCTTTCAGTTTATCAATGTCAAATTTGATCTTGGTATTTCCTCGTCTCTTGTTCTTCTTCAAACTGAGTGCAAACGTCACCATAACAAGCCCATGATCACTACCAACATCAGCGCCGGCGAAGCTTCGTCTTTTAGAGATGTTTACGCTTGATTGGAATCGACGCTTTATCATGACTATAGTATAATTGGTTGTGGGCTATGCCACGTCCATCTTCTTAAAGGCTTGTATGGCCCGAAAGTGTTCATGATCTTAAGGTCACCGTATTTCGCGAATTCAAGAAGTATGAGCCCTCGATCGTTTGTGGCCTGATTGCAATATTGCCCACATGTTCCTTCCCAGTCTTCCTGTGCATCCTCTCCGATCTTGGCATTCCAATCGCCTTATGCAACAATGATGTCTTTCTTCGGCATTTCATTCAGTGTTTTCTGCACTTCATTGAAGAAATCTTCGACTTCTTCGTCTTCATGATCTGTAGTAGGAGCATAAGCTTAAATGATATTGATGTTGAAGGGAGCAGCTTTTTAGGCGAATAGTCATGATGCGACTTGATATTGGTCGACATCCCAATACAGTATCAGCTGTGTGTCTTTGTGGACGATGAACCCTACTCCATGTTCATGTTTATCTTCTCGGCCGCTGTGATATAGTTTGTGTCTGTCTGATGTCAAGACTTCTCAAAAGTGTTTCATTCTTACTTCACACAGACTTAGTATATTCCATTTGTACATATTCATTTCATATTCAAGTTGTTCAAACTTAAACTTCCCAGCTTCTCTAAATGTCTGCACATTCCACGTACCAATTACGATCTTGTTTCTGGCACGGATGGTCTTGTTGGATCCGCTAGTAGCACAGTTTCTACCTCCGTCCTGGTGGATCTGGCCAACGGAAGAGGTGGTCCTTGGTCTGGGCGACGACCGATCCGGTATAATCCTTTGTGTGGTTGTCATCCTAATTTTGCGTGTCTTGAGCAATGTCGCATGGCGGAGCCCATCCCTCTCCATGGCAGACCACAACCGATTTCTTCCTACTTGGTGGTTCGGCCTGGTCTTGAACATTTGGCCGTTTCGTTCATTGAGTATGTTATCCTCCTGGTCGTCGATCTTCATCTTGAAGTTACGCCCAGTGATGCTGTGTTAACATCACCTCCTCACATGGTTTAGCGCGCTTGCTGGAGCGAGGTCTCGGGGCATCTGAGTTAAGAGATGGAGGGAAACCAGTGCGCCCGTCTTTCAATTAAGAAGCAGCAGCCAAGCAAACAAAGGCGCTATCCTTCTCCATTACCCACTATACCATGAACATTTTAAGGGGACATAATCCAAACTTAAGCAAATACAAGCTATAATCACTACAGGCCAGCTTCCCTTGCCATGCCACTGTATGAATTTTCTCCATGAAATTTGCGAAACTTTTCTACAACAATATCACTTGGGTAGTCCAACTTACTAAAATGTTTAGTTGCAACAATTTCCAGTAAAACATCGTAAACCATTATCGAGATATTTCCAAACCTTAAAATGCAAAAAAAAATTGAGAAAGTTAGGGCAGCTAAGATTAGATCTAATGTACAAATGAATATGGCTTTGATTTTTTAAAAAAGACGATAACTAAACTGCACATCCTTCTAAAGTTCTATTCTGTCATTTAGCTCAACTTGTAACGTTGCTTCTCTAATCACTATGTTACCAATGTCATCACTTTCGCCATCCAGCATCAATTTTCCCGTGTTCTCATTTCGGCGAATAAAATTTTAGAGCTAGATCTAGTAACTTTTTGTTTTGCTTGAAAAACTATCTGAACAGTTCGATACAAGCTCTAGCTAGGTAGATCTATATAGGTGTACATAGATCTCATCTACTTGTGTAAACAACTAAATCTAGGTCGAATAATACTTTTCTGAACTCACTCGGCCACGGAACATGCGGAAAAAAATAATCTAGATCTAGAATCTAGATATCTAATCTATATCTAGATCTAGGAGTCTTACTTTACAGTTACATGCCATATGCATTTCTTTGGTGGAGAAAGGGTTAACAAACCTTGTAATAAAACTTCTAGTTTGAATTAAAACTTTTTAAAATCCTAAGTAAATTGTGCTCTCAGAGTCAGAACCACCTCTTGTAAGCGATGAGCCTGGTTTTTGCTCGGCTACAATCACTGAATCAGAGCTTTTAAAAATTACTCCATTCACAACAATTTACATTGAAGATGATCACCTTTTTATGGAAAAACATTTTTTAAAATAGAATCTAGATATATATCTAGATCTAGTTAACTCATTAGATGATTACGACAAAACTATTACAAGCATTAAATCTAATATCTAGATCTACATTTTGTTTCAGGTGGAAGGCAAAGTGTACTGACGGTGTAAAAATTAAATACTCGAACAGAGAAGACCTCAAACATAGGGCAGAATATCTTAATCCGAAAGATCCTTAGGGGTCGCTTTATTTTTGTTGATTTTTTTCTTTTCCTTTTAACTTGTGTAAGATTTAAAGATTTTATGTTTTTAAAACTTGTGTTTGCCTTCAAAATATAAAAAATTGATTATTTGAAATTATTACTTCTTTAGTTTATGTAGGAAGGTCTGTGTTGTTTGTTTTTCTCAGTTACCAATCAATTTCCTGACATAAACCGTAGATTTCAAATCAATTACGAATTAGTGATTCCATAATGTATGAAAAATAATTAAGAAGAAAAATTACAAAGTTACGATTCAATTTGCCTAGAAAGAAATATTTTTATCATGCAGAAGAACTAGATTCATAATTTATTTTCAAACAAACTTTGAAACTGGATTAATCACAAATGTTAATTACTGTAATGCATTTTTTATAATTTGCATATAGCAATACAGTTCGGCATAATAATTATAGGCCTTCATTAAAAAAAAAATATTTAAATATATGTGACTGATTAACAGAAATATTTGGTTTCCCTGACAGTGATAACAGTAATAATATTTCACACATTTGCTCCTTTGCATCCAGAAGAAATTGGTGCCAATTTTCTTTTCACTGTTCTATTGTCATACTTTTTGACTTATAACCTTTTTGTATGAAATTCAATTGGGTATTTCTCTCAAATGTTCAATTTCATGGTTTTTTTTTCATTTCCACGCTTTGCTGTCACTGATTAATTGATCCATTTGGCTTGAGTTATAAATGTCAACTTCTATACATGTTAATATATTTTGGTTCCCTTCTATTTATGGTTAAACTTTAAATTTTGTGGAGGCTAACTTGTAATATATCAGTTTTTATTACACTCAGTTCTCTTTTTTTTACAGGCAACCATGACCTTAGTTGTAAGGTGAACATATTGAATCAGGCACAAGTCAGAATTTTGACCTTAAAGTGTTGTTTTCTTTATATATAATTATGTTAGTGCTAAAATACAATCTTTGGATAAAAAAACTCCTCTATAGTCGGGCCCAGAGGGGTTTATCTAAACATGATTCCACTGTATTGAGAAAGTAAGATTCACTAAAACTGTACTCTCCTACCCTAAGTTGAATGGATCTATAAAGTAAACTACTCCAGCTTACCTTTGTTTTGAGTTCTTCCATTTTGAAGACAATAGACAATATCAAATCATTATTTTCAAAGGGTTCTAATGAAAAATAAGTCTGAGGGACTTGTGCCTGATTAATCCTTGTATGCGACTTGTAAAAATTTAGCAAGAAGATCTGTGTACAAACTATTAGAACCGTAATAGAAGTCTCTAACTTATTGACAGAACCTCATATGAAGTCAATATGAATTAGCACAGTTAGTATGAATTTTAAGTTTCTTGGTCTACAGCAATGTTTTTAATATAGGTGCATTCTACCGCATGAATTTATTTTTAGGACCTTGTCACTTTAACTTTGAGTTTGAGTGTTACTAAGGTCTGTAAAAAGCTGCTTTAGAAGTGGGGCAGGAAAAAGTGTTATTGAAATGACCCATTTTTATTTATGATTCTTAAGAATTTACAGGGATAGCAAATTATATTAACTTAAGTAATTTAAGTAATTTTTAAATACTTTCAACAAATCTGTGGTAAAAGATATATTGTTGGGCTGTACTGACAAAATTCTCCAACAGTAACAGAACAAATTTCACCATGCATTGCTTTCAGTCCGTTGCTTTAGTACACACTTTGTAAGTAGTATAGTAAAAGTAAATACATATTTGCCATATTCATGACATGGCGAGCTAACGTTTTGGCGGAGTTTTTATAGTATATTTTGGTAGTTGAAAGTAAAAAAAGTAATTTTTTGAAAGTGTAGAACTTTCTGTTTTTTCTTTACCATTTTTTAATTCAGATTCTCAGACTGAACAGTTTGGCAGAAAGAATGTCATCGATTATGTCTGCAAAGAAGCAATACATCACTTTTGGAATAGTGGCTGATGTTCAGTATGCTGACTCTGAAGATGGCACAGATTTTTCTAAGGCACGAATACGTTACTACCGCAACTCTTTAAATCTTTTGAAAAATGCCATCAATGAGTGGAAACGACCAGATGATCCCGTTGCATTTGTTCTGCAGTTAGGTGATCTCATTGATGGTAAGAATAACAAAGGTGGCGAGGAGTCAAGTCATCGAGCTTTGACCACAGCTTTGCATCCATTCCAGTCTTTGAAATCTACACCTACTTACCACACAATCGGCAACCATGATCTCTACAATCTGCCCAGATCCTTTTTCATTGAGTCCTCCACAATGAATCCTTCTCTTTCCCTTAGTATAGAGACTTCGCCATCTTCACAGCACTTATACTACACCTTCCTCCCACACCCGAAACTCCGTATTGTGAATTTGGACACTTATGAAGTTGGTCTTCTTGGCTACAAAGACCGTCCTGATGACCCTAACTTTCTCCTGGCACAAGAATTGTATCAACAGCATAACGGTAGAGAAAATGTCAACGATGTTGATGGGCTGGAGGGACTAGATCGCCGCTGGGCTGCTTACAATGGCGGCGTCAGTCAAAAACAGCTTGTTTGGCTTGCACAAGTTCTAAAAAAGGCAACAGCAAGGGGAGAGAATGTGATAATAACTAGTGAGTAAATTTTGTCTTTTCAAGTATGATCATTTTCTTGGCAATAATTAGATGTCACCACCATAAATAGAGAAAAGGATCAAAACATGATTTTTATCTTGAATTTAAAGAGCACAGAGGTGCAAGATTTTTTTCATCTTTGTCAAACTTAAAGTTCAAATTTCTTAACAACAAAATGCCCATCTATTTGTTAGGTTACATTTGTCCAGGAAAAGGGTACAAGGCTTGCCTTGTGGTGAAAATTAGCTTTAGCTATGCTGCATATTCAATTGACCTATCAGATTTTTTTTTTTAGCACTGAAACTGTTTTGTTTATTGCCTGAAACTTTGACATGATGAAGTTTAATATTTGCAGTATCAAAACCAAAGATGTTTCTTGAGGCAAGTCCTGTGAATTTGATTAGTTATCTTTACATGAACATGCCTTTCATCTCATGCTCCTTTTCATCATAATGCCACACCTCCTTAAGTTCTGTTTAATGGCCTGTGTAAACACGAGAGGTATAAAGGCTGAAACCTTTTTAAATTTTAAAATGAATTTTATTATTTGTCTTTTGTCACCTTAGTTTCTCTACTCTCTTAATTTCAGCCCATGTTGGTCTTAAGGCTGAGTACAGAGGTTACAATGTATGCCTTGCGTGGAACAGTGAGGAGATTCTTGCGGTGTTGGCAGACTTCCCGTGTGTGATAGCTGTACTTGCTGGCCATGAGCATGCTGGTTGGCATCACATAGACCCTGCCACCGGTGTGCAGCACATCACTGTGCCGGCCATCATTGAAACAAAGCCAGACAGTAATGCCTATGCTACGGCTCGGCTGTACGATGACTCATTGGTCATTACCGGGGTCGGTAGAGTGCCTAGTTATTCTGTTAAACTACGCTATCCTGTGGCTCAAACTCAGAGTCAAACTTGATGAAGGCGTTCTCTTAATTTTATAGATGTTTTGATTTTTATTTCAAGTTTATTTAGGAAATAGTAGAATCATCCCCGAGGACTTTCATATTTATCTATATGTCAGATCTATTTATATATAAAGTTTCTAATGATAATTCACAGTAGAAGTGATAAAAATAGGTGCTTCTGGACTCTTACAACTGTCAAAATATTGTGTTTTTGCCATATTAATCTTGTACGTTACAACCCCGTTCCCCCTTCAAAAGTAATAAGAAGAAAAAGGAATAAAATTATCCAAAAATGTTTTTTTTTAAAAATTGAAAAAAAGAAAAACATAATAAAAAAACAGTAAAAGAAGCAAAAATATTAAAAAAAGAAATGAAAAGAAACAAAAAAGCAGGCTGGATAATAAAAGTTGGTATTTTTGTTCTTTGAAACTTAGCATTGCAGGTAATCCTTGCATTTGAAGACATCATAAAATTCATAGGTGTCAGTAATAAAAAAGAAAAAAGTCTAACTGTCTTATTGTCTTTCCTTCCACATATTGTATTTATTCCTCTCCCAGTACATTACAGATCTATTGTAACATTTGTTATACTGACTGCCAAAAGTAAGGCAACATCAACTGTTTCACATGTACTTACTAAAGAACTAATTAACATATCGTAGCATACCCCGTATTTAAAGGTACTTTTTTGTACTGCTTGGTGACAGTAACACCAGAATCCATTAACACCCTTTGATGAATACAAACACTAATCAAAACAGAAGAGTAAGACCCTCTGATTTCTGACAAGGTTTTTTGTCTTGTCTCTGGGTAGTGCACTTAGGCCTCCCAAGATGTTGGCGACCTCCCTCCACATTCTTCTAAGTAAACCTCTGAGTCTAAAAGTTGTCACTCTTTTTAAATTCATTGGATGAGAGACTTCTTTGCTAAGAAGATCTGCTTGGAGTAATCCTAATGTACGACAGCCGTCATTGTCAGATAATCGTAGCATATTGTAAAAATTAAACCTTCTTGAGGTATTAACAAATAGCACGGTATATTGATGGGACACTTAAGAGGTGGGTCCAAAATTGATGAGTTTTGGCACACTGATTTTCTTCCACACACTAAATTTTTCATTTTTGGAGAGGATGTAAGAATCACTTACCCTGACAAATAAACCACATGGGATAGACCTGATGTCACGAATGTGTAAACTCAAGAGTAAATTCTGTTAATACTCATTAAAACTAAAAATTCAAACTGCCTCTCTATTATAATCGTGTGTTTGAGAGAGAGGAATGTAATGTTGTGTTTCTTTTGGCGGTCAGTATTAATATTCATCTATTTATACTTTAAAGTAAAATGTTACACCTTGTTCTTATCAATGCTGTTATGGCTTTGCAGCCATGTTGACGCTGTTGTTTCCTTTCTGGGCTTTCATGAGTTTGATGCGTTTGTGTTTTTGTTTTACTTTCTATGATATATTTTTTTTTCTCTTACAGTTTTCTCATCTTTGTCTTAAGAGTATACATTATCAACTGTTCATATTAAATTCAGTCTTACTTAAACATTCCTCCAAAAATCTAATTCAGGTAACAAGACTATCAAAAGATGAACTATTGTTGTGCAATAAAACTTCCAAAACACAATCGAAAGGCTTTGCAGTCTTCAGTGTGGTGTTTATCGAAGATAGTACACGGTACATCTTGTTTGTTTTCGTAACAGACATACTTGTAGATTGTACATGGACATCCTAACATGTAGGCTACATTTACATGTAGTTCTGTCAATGAATTTGTACTTGAATGTATACACACAATAATGTGTTTTCATTTATCCATTTATCACGATATGTACATATATGTGTATAATTCATTGTTAAAAATAATTTTTTTGATTGTTTGCAGTTGTTAAGAAATTGCTTTTCCAGGCTCAAAGTTTGCTATTTTTTTTTTTTGCGATTTTTTGAAAAAGCCACGTTTGGTTTTGAGTGTAGTTCAATATGAGAGCCATATTTACGGTAAATCTAAGAGAAACTCCATGCAATGGTTATTTTTATGCTGTTTTAGCCTGTTACAAAAAGATTCGTTCGCCCTAAATACATGTAGTATTAATTAACTGTGCATGTTTTGAAATCTACACATACGGTTTCATTTTAGAAGAAGGGATTGGTACAACAGCTAGTCTGCTGAAGTCTTATAGTCTTAAATCAATTTTTGGTTGAATTGATTATTTTTTATGGCGCCTGGGGGGATTTTATCTATAAAGACTTGCGATAACTGAAAGTTTTTTATGTAACTGGATGTTATTGGTTACATGTAAGGCCCCCTGAGAGATCAACTTCAGCAGAGTTTCTGGACTCCCACCTTCTGATTTACTATGACTACTCATTCCATATATTCCAAGCCATGAATGTAATCTCTTATCAACAACAACAACATAAAACAACAGGTAAACCACCCTTCAGTACCTTTTGCAGACAGAAAAAAAATTGTAAACATGAATACATATATGTCTAGTATCCAGGACAAATGTGTCATAAGTCGGAAATTCTTTTCTGTGAAATTGCGATATAAAGTATTTTATTGCCTTTTTCTCTTTACATGTATTTCAAATAAGAAAAAGTGTTAATTATCTTGCATCAAGCTCTACATGTATTTTAAATCAACAAAAGTGTTAATATCTTTCCTCGAAATGTTAATAATTTCATGAAGTTTTTGACATTTGGAAGCTTAGAAAAATGTCTTTTTGAAAACAGGAAGCCTTTGAAGGTAACAATTGCAACTTCCGACTCATTCATCCTGAACCTGAGACATATGACAAACAGATTGAAAAAAAAACCCATCTGATTACACAAGAGACGTTCCTGTTCTTTTGATCTTGTTTTCTTCAGGGAACCGTAAATTATCGTGTTGCTGTTCTCTTAAATAAAATAGTACGGTCACATGACTTATGCGATATATTAATGTTGTTTTAATGAAAAAAAACTAAATTTTATTGTTAAACGGTTTTTTGTCGAAAGAAATTTTTAAAGTTAGTGACATTAGAGAGATCTGATAGGCATACACCCTTTTCACTAAATGTTTCTGTCAAAGTAAAGATTTTAAAGCTTTCTACAGACCTGCCATCCACACAGATTTGATCAGTGCATGTATTAATCTATTTTACTATTCTGTTTGCGAAAATTAGAAAATATGTGGATTTTATGATTTTTTTAATACTGCTGGGCAACTACCAGTGAATAAAAACTAAACTTCTGTGAGTTATTTCTCATTTTTTTTGTTTCTTTTTTCTCTTCTTTTTATTAACCTTAGAGTTATTGTATTACTATTACTTATTAGTTTTTTACATGTACCAAAATTTTTGTACAGTACTGTATTATATATGTAGCATGTACTAAGTGCCATGAACTACTAGTACTACAGGTATCTTTTCTTTTCTTGTTTTAAAACATTTTAATTTTAAATCAAGGTGGCTGGCTTTCAAATTGCATTGCTGGTGCTTTAACTAAACTAGATATATAGCAACCCGCGCTTGGCGTCAGTGATTGATTGGGTACATGTAGTAGATATTACTGACTTTATCAAACTTGATACCATCAACTTCATTTTTTTAATTCTTTGATCTTTTTCTACCACCCCCTCTGTCTATCTGTAATTCTTTTCCACCGCCACTCAATTTTCCTCATTTTAGTGAATGCCCCCCCCTCACCTCAAAATCTCTGTTTTCCACCCTTGCCCCCCATTTATTCTACCCTAGAAAATATCAATAAAAATTGAACATTGCTGTCTCTTTCTTCGCTTGTCATTATAGTTCCTTCTTTTGCCTAAATCCGTTTTAACCAGTATTTCTTTCTGTTTTAATGCAAATGTAAGGTCTCTAACTCTCTCTCTCTCTCCCGCCTCTCACTCAATCCCTTTGTAGATTTCTTCCTCTTCTTCACCTAGATCTAGCTAGATGCCAGCCTTAAAGCTTTTAGGTGAAATAAATCATTTAAATTTGATTACATGAGTGATATAACTAGCTAATAGGCCAGCAAATAAAACAAAGTTATTTTTTATTAAAATTTCTAGATTTTATTCATTTTGTTCATGAAGCTTTTCGTCTTTCGTCTCATTGCCCATTTAAATAGAATCACGACTTGAAGCTTGACAGTAATTCACGCACACCCATTTCAAATAAAACATTTTCATTCATAAAGCCTGCTAAAGTGCTATGTTCCCACCAGAATTTACTTAATTAAAACTTCACTTATGACTATTTATGGCAGCCCGTGCTTCGCATCGGTAATTGATTGGGTTCATGTAGTAGATACCACCGACTTTATTAAACTTAATACCAACAACTTCATTTCTACCTTCTGTGACCTCTTTCTGCCACCCTTCTTAAACTCTTTTTCTGTCTTTCTTTCTTACCCCACTACATTTTTTTCTCATTTTCGTGACCAC
>BMAT01014061.1:6128-16476 GCA_019649035.1 Elysia marginata | reverse complement strand
CGGAGCTTAACTGAGGTTCCAACCCGGGACACCTCTTACTAATAAATATAGATAACCGAACTACTCTAGATCTTGGACTCCACCCGACAAGTCTGCCATTCCACAGAAGATCGCTCTGGCGAAGTCTTCTCTCAATGCAGCTGCTTTGTACACGGGGACTCAGGGACGTCCTGTCTCAATGACGACTATAACTGGAGTGATGAGCTCACTTCCCAGCTTCAGAGCCGCGAACACGTGTGGTTGCTGTCGACCAATCACAAAGGGCCGCCCAAGTCACGCTCTATAGTGACGTCACGTTGGGGCCATCGGGAAAGTCCCAACAGTCTTGAGAAGTGATCTTCTTGACTTAGCTTCAATTAATATAGTCTCGTTTGACTTTCTCTCTGTCCAAGAAATTCGGAGCATTCGTCTAGGAAACCACATTTCTGTTGCCTCAAGTTTTGCTTCAATTTGTTTTGATATGGTCCATGCTTCGCATCCATACAAAAGAATTGGTTCTATGTAGCATTGGAGGACTCTTTTCCTTGTTTGGATAGAAATATGTTTATTTGTTAGGACTGCTCTCATCTTCTGAAGTTGGTCTTTGCATGTGCAATTCTAGCTGCTATTTCATTGTTGTTTCTACCGTCGCTTGTTATTATTGTTCCCAAGATGCTTCTCAAAAACTTTTACTTTTATAACATTCATATGACTAAAAATTTAGGCAGTTTCTTTCAAACTTATAGTATTTTACGCTGCATTGACTTTTTTAGTTAAATTTTGAAAAATGAGCTTTCATGATTTATATTTAAAAGCTATGAGCATTTGAAAAGCAAAATTTTTTATTTATAGAAAACAATATTACAACCCAAACATGCAAACGTCTCTATTTCCATCCAATAAGCGTTGTGCATGATAAACGTACATCTAGATAACCAGAACTCAACCAACACAATATTATTATTTCTGTGTATATAAAACCTGCTCCTCCTTATCTATCACGATGTTATGAACATTCTTTCCACACCATACTAGTACTGTATTTATCTTTTCGACGCGATCTAAACTTTGTACATATCACGTGTCCCATTTCCTCCGGGAAAGTGGCCCACGTTTGGATGGCGCTTGACTCTTGTTATCAGGGTAGATAAGTAGTGTGAAGATTGGACACTAAGGTCTGTTGGCACAACAACCCAGTAAAAAAAAAAACTAACTCAAGCAAACAAAAAATTCTGTTTCGCGATTCAAAATTTTCACATCTTATGCACAAGCATAGGTACTCTTGAACTATTGGCATCCCTCTAGACTTTAGCAGGTCGATAGAAATATATCGATATGGACTACTTACGCAGCTGCATTCTAAAACCCAATCTCTGACGAAATGAAAGTAACGACATCGATATAATTTATTTTTATCGACCTTGCAAAGCCTCGATGTACAGGAATTGTCCAATAGTCCCCAAGCGTTAATCAATGTATTATTCTGAATGATTTCGTTGTTTCAATTTTAACAATACTGTAATTAGTTATCTATCTTTTTTATCTTTTACCGACAGTGTTGTAATGAACCTTGAACATTTTACCACAATCTCCCTGCAAATACTTCACAGAACAAAATCCTGAATACGTTCAGACTATGCTTCTAAATAGACTAAAGTTCGGACAATTTTAAAAGTTTGAAAAACAGTGATTCCATTTCGGCATATTTATTACTGAAAAATATTTAAAAATAAAACCGATCACAACAGTATTCAACGAAAACACAAATACAGAAAAAATATCGCAAAAATACTGCAAAATACTGCAAAAATAGCGTTTGTAAGTAGGATTTAACCAAGACAAGCTGAATGAAACAAGAAAATGTGGTATCATTACACAATTTATATACTGAAACATGTATGAAGAAGGCCTGGTGTTCTTTCCCCCTTGGAACAGACTGGATTCCAAATAAATGCGAGTTTGGCTAGAGATTCTTGGTACGGTAAGTCGATATAGAGAACACTGACTACAAACATACAAGCAAGGTAAATTATCGTGAAGGGCAGTGACGTACCGACTCTGAAAGTTTACTGACTTAAGCGCAAAAACAAATAACTAAAAGTTTAGTTTTCAACTGTAGATCTAGACCAAAGCTTTGCGAATTCTTTGATCAGAATGATAATTATGGATGTGGAGTGATAAGCAAATACGGAGTATTTCGTCTTATCAAATAGATATGTCTATGTTATCAGTGGTAAATGTAACAAAGATATAACATCGCAAGAACTATGTAAGCTTTTTTTAAATGTTACACTAGAGACATCATTGACGTTCAGGCGGACTCAAGTGTGGATCTGTCCGTCGATAGTTACTGGACATGATTGTGTTTTGTTCTTGGCAGCGAAGAATAAGGATGGCTAGAATCTAGATCTATATCAGATACGCGTGCAGTGGGATTTTGTAGAACATAAGGTGTGTTAGCCTAACAACTTGTTGAGGATTATGTGACTGTTGTTTCTTCTCAGTTTAGTCAACAGTTAAACTTAATTAGTATGAGGTGTTCTGGTAGTTAAATCTATTGCATTCAAGTTAGAGACAAAACTAATCATAATTTATGAAAAAAAATATCCAAGTAAATTTCTGGCGATTTTTATTACGTTTCGATGTTCTCATCGCACAGCAACAAGATTGGTGTTTAAATGTATTGAAGACAATATTGAAAATCATTAAAACAAATATTTTGAATGTGAATACGCTATATACAAGGACAAGGTGCCTTTCTGCACTCATTAACTAAGAATTGCTTGTAACACAATTTTGGTGCCGACTCTCGGATCGGATAGTTTCCATAATTATTGGAAAACTGTCAATGCTTTGCTATAGCAAAATATTCGTCCATATCATTTTGACAAGCTTTGAATATA
This sequence comes from Elysia marginata, assembly GCA_019649035.1. Classification (NCBI taxonomy): domain Eukaryota; kingdom Metazoa; phylum Mollusca; class Gastropoda; family Plakobranchidae; genus Elysia; species Elysia marginata. Next base: position 13,594 of record BMAT01014061.1, on the reverse strand, counting down.
TGTACAAAAAAAGTCAATGAGCTATGAGTCTTAACTTCATGAAACAGTCAACAGGCCTACATGTTATTGAGTAGTGAGTTCGTGGGACTGCTAATCTATATCTAGGCCGAGCATTTTCAAATTAAATTTATCGCATTCTTTGGTAGTCCTAAATCTTTTCTTGTCTCTATAGTTTAAAAATTCACCGGACTTTATATTGTTACAATTACTGCGCGCTACTCATCTCTACTTTGTGTTACTAGTTCTTTGATGAGATGCGCTCTATAGATTAACCAACGTTATTTTACTGTTCCTGTTTCTCCAAATGTTTAGCTTAAAACTTTTAATAAAGTTTGTGAAAGACAGGACTGAATCTTCAGAGCTGAACCAAAGGTAAAAAAGTTTTGTGCTAAGTGTATTTGAAACGCGATTATAGAGAGAGTAAATGCATAACACATTTCGTTAAAATTTTCATACTTCAATATCACGTAAATTTCCTTAAGATTTGTTCAAGAGGTAACCGCCCATATTTATGATGTTAAATCTACCTAGAATCTCAAACCTTTTCAAAATTTCCGAATCAGAAAACAACCAAACAGTACCAGTTGTATATGTTTTGTCAACGTTAAAGAAAGTCCGTTTAAAAACGGTTAGCGAGTTTTCATATCGTATAAAACTACATCGATAATATTTTAGTAAAACTATGTTTTATTTGCTCATCTCACGTAACGCAACAGGACCCAGAAAGTAGTAGTAAGACAGAAAAAACCTACATTTACGCGTGTAGCCTACTATTTATAGATTATGATATATAATATAACCTTGCTGATTGAATAATCTTGAATTAAATTGAATTGAATCGAATACCTGTCTTATATAACTTTACATTGGGATCGTGATAGAGATTTGTGTTTTTCGACTCCTCAAGAAGCAGTAAGAGACCTAGGGCGTTCCACTTTTATGTTATCAATTTCGAGAAATCAGCTTCCAACACGGCAATAATAATAATAATAATAATAATAATAATAATAATAATAGTAATAATAATAATAATAATTATAATAACAGTAATAATAATGATAATAATAATAATAATAATAATAATAATAATAATAATAATAATAACAGTAATAGTATTGATAATAATAATAATAATAATAAATGACTTTTATATAGCGCTTTACCACTGCGTATGACGATGCTCAGAGCGCTTTACGTAGATAAAACTTGATTTAACAATTACAGAAAAACAGCAACGCGGTGATCTACAAAGACATAAATTATTCTAAAATTCCTGATCATAACAAAAGACATCAACGAAAAGATTTAAAAATTGTCGATTACTATAATGTCAGCTATTATAAAACGCAACAGTTTCCATAAAACATTACCTAAAAAAAATTCTTTAAGATATTTTATCACAATATTACCCAATTATACATAAAAGCATATATATTTATATATATTTATAAACATTTTTGGATGGTACATTTACATGTATAATATTAATGATAAAAGAAAACCAATGAATGTCTTATGAAGACGCAGTGCCATGTGCCTTTAAAAACAAATGGGGCTTTAGTGCACGGTAGACCTTCACGTGCAAAATGTCTAAGGTCTACATGACAATCTTAGGCAATCTACCAATCATTTTTTGCTATTTATAGATTTTATTGTTTATACCATGATACATATTAAATGGAATGAATAAAGCAGGCAGCCACTGCTTAATAATTAATGGTTTAAAGAGTTTGGGTAATGAATTGGATAATGCTTAATTAAAGTGGAAGTGATAAACAAAATTGGTGTCTTTAATGATTCTAGCCTTTGACTTATTGTAGCTTCGACTCTCACATCGCTACCCTATCGACTTCTAATAACATAAAAAAATCTATTTTAAGCATTCAGAAAAAATACTGAAAGTAGTATTATGCGTGTTTGATAACTTTTACACAATCAAACATTTATGTAAGCATGCAGGCCTACATTAAATAAAGATAACCATGAGCAAGCGCACACGTTAAAAAAACCCAGGCATGTGTTCACTATGGAGCTGATAAAGTGATGACGAATATCGACCTAATTACGAACTACAGATAAGGCTTGTCATTAATTTGTGAGGAGGATAAGACAAATTATTGAACATAATTTTTGCACACCCCCCTCACGTTTTAGTTTTTATTACTTCACAATTATTTTACATTGTACGCAATTGAGAATAAGAGATCGGTAAAGTGAGCACAACATGAAACTCTTTTCTCCTTATTTCTCGACCAGAATCTGTACCTGCTAGACAACCAAACAGACCAAACCGATGTGATCAACAAAAAGACGTCACAGTCGTCTTGATAGTTATAGTATCCTTTGGGGGATATTGATAAGAACTTACCACCGGTGTGGACTTTAAGTTTCTCCTTTCACGAGGCCGTATGAATATCAACCCCTGAAACAGTTGTGTTCAAGCACGTAAAAGGCGTTACGTTTCCTTTGCTTTACATCAAAGATTCGATGAGAAAAAAAAACAAATATTTAGAACTCGCAAAAATAAAGAACCTGCTATTGATTATCATTTCGATAGGTATTCTTGTGGATAACACACTTCTGGGGTCTTTTTGAAAGTTTCTGACTTATTAAGGCCGATACGGCAAAAGTTTTACCAACTACACAATTTGTATTGAACTGGAAAGTTAGACTTATCCGATATGTTTAGCGACAACTGCATAATTCATACAGTGCTGAAATAATCAGATTTATTAAACACCTGTAGCAAAATACAAGCCCCTACTGTACAAAATAAAGATTTTTATCGCCAGCATCTAACGAACTATAATATCTTACAACTGTGCAATTAAGAGCTTTATTGTACGAATCTATCAAATAACAAGCTTCTTACTGTAACTGAATAAAGAGCTTCATGGGGAACGTCCAGCAAAAAACAAAACAACAAACTTCAAACAGTACTCGAGTATAGAACTTTATCGAATACGTTTATCAAACTTAAAACTTCTTCCTGCACTGGAGTAAAGATCTGTATCGCCTGCCTGCAACCAATTTCAAACTTCCTACAACACTGGAATCTTCAGCTCCGTCGGATATTCCCAATCCTGGTATCTTGATAGAGAAAGAAGATGCCCTTCATGACGATGCTTCACGGTTTCTTGGTACTTGCAGTCGGCGGGAACCACACCGTGTAAGAGTCTTTACGTCTGTCTGTTCGTTTCAGATGCGACTATTTGTAGCAGCAATCGGCTTCCTTGATTGGTCGGCATACTATAAATTATGGAGGACTGTTCAATACAATGTAACTAGTATGTCTTGACTGAATGCCATAAGATCTGAGACAAAACCCTGGTTTAATCGGAATCTAATTCCAGTCTGTAGTATCCCTTACATATCGGATCTAAATATAGATATTCTTGATCTTAATATTCGTAATTTTTGTTCGAACAATCGAGATTTGGTTTGAAGTTCCTGGAAGTCATTTTATATCTTTGGCTTAAAGACAAAGTCCTGTCCAATCAAAAAAGCTGATTGCTGCTGAATTCACAATCAGGTCCCATGCATGTCTGCTCATCTCGGCGTCTGTCTCATGTTTTTTTCAGTCCATTCCTCAGTTTTAGCTCCCAAACCTCTTCTCTGTATACTTCGTCAGTCTATATTGCTTTCGTGTCGTTTTAACATTATTTTATTTGCGTAGACCATAACTTAAATCAAGCCAAACTTGGAATTGGGAAGATAAACAAACGAGAGAGAGATAGAGAGAGAGAGAGAGAGAGAGAGAGAGAGAGAGAGAGAGAGAGAGACAGACAGACAGACAGACATACAGACAGAATGACATAGAGAGAGGGAGAGAGAGAAAGAGAAAGAGAGAGAGAGAGAGAGAGAGAGAGAGAGAGAGAGAGAGAGAGAGAGGGACAGACAGACAGAGAGACACAGAGAGGGAGAGAGAGACAGAAAGAGACAGAGAGAACAAACGTCTCCTAAAAATTTAATACAGTTTTACACCCCAAGCTTTCTGTCGTTTTTTTACAAGGCAGCTCTCTTGGGGGTCGCCCTCTGTCTATCTTGCCCTAAACTCTCCCTTGCCTTAAACACTTATTACATAGAGTGTTATGATTTACAATATGGCAAAATATATAGACATTTACTTTTTTCTTGTACGTGAATTGTCACAGTTCATAAGTATTGACATGAAATGATGCAATGTGGTAATCTTTATTTATATGACCCACGATTCTCTGTTTTATTACCAGAACCACCTGCGAGAGTTCCATCAGCCACTACCAGTTTTACCAGCTGAGCCTCCTGCCAGCTGTAAGTAAAGAGTAAAACGCACATATAAATCCAATGGTTAGTTAAATTGAGCTTTGGTTGAATCTGACTGGATTCCACACTTTATTGCATGACTTATGATGGTTCTAACCAAAGAGACTTCACACAAAATACCAAAAAAATCTTAGTGTACGCCAATAGAGCTGAGACAGCCCTACAAATTAAATCTGTGTTTAAAAAAGTAGGGAAATTTTTTGCCACCCCTGCGGGTTTGAAAAATGGTTACCCTCCCCTCCCCCCATACAATTTAATGTTGAAAGGTAGGATAATGCATCATTCAAAGGACATGCACCAATAGGTGGTCATTTTAAAGCTAAATCATAGAGAATGAACGAGTGACAAGTTTAAAAAGCAAAATATTGCCCCAGATGAGACCCACTGCAGACGGTCGTTTCTGATAAGTTGTACCTGTACTTGTCTATCTTCTCTTTGATTGTTTCCCCAGGTTGTTCTCACGCTGCTGTTTGCCAGTACCACTACCAGGAGGCAACGCCTGGTCAAGTTCCTAGGGGGCAGGCCTGGTCTTATCTTGTAAGTCACAACCTGAATACTTTAGCAATGATCACGTGATGTTCCGCAACTCCATCAGTGAATCGGATTTCACAAGTTTTCTGATAATAAGCATTGCCACATATTCTGAGCTTCCAAAAATTAAAACGTCCATGAAATCATAAAAATGTTGTGGAAAGATATTAGAATTTTCCTTCACTAAAAATATAAAGAGTAAAATGCGCTTTCTAAGACTATAATTTCCGACATCTGACTCATTTTGACTGGTTTCGAGACAAATACTGTGTGACATGCGCCAGGGGACATCCATGTGTTTTAGACTAGAGTCTAATGTAATTCATTTATTGTCTGGAAACTAGGTTTAATTTTTTTCTCTTCTTTTCTTGTTCTTGTTCTTGTTCTTGTTCTTTTTCTGAGCGAGAGAGAGATAGAGATAGACAAACATACAGAAAGTGGGAGGGATACAGATAGAGAGAGAGAGGGAGAGAGAGAGCGAGGAAGAGAAAGAGAGCAAGATAGTCATGCTCGTCGGAATCATTAATTTTTATTTTTAGTTTTTGATACCCCCCTCTTCCATTTCTTTTCTCTCTCAAACTTGTCACATTGTGGTGCTTACTGCTAATAATTATTACGTGTCGAATGTTCTCTATTTCTCCAGTCCTATGGATACTTTAACGCGTAACTCCAGGATCTCGTACTGTTGTGCTTTCGGTGCCACAGCATTCCTCGTGTACCAGATCTTGTTGGAGCAGAAATTTGCCATAGACTACGATGGTCCAGTATCCCTAGTAGGTCAGTTAGTCAGTTACATTTAGTGCAGCAAATGGTCTAACAGAGAGCGAGAGAGAGAGAAAGAGAGAGAGAGAGAGACACAGAGAGAGAGACAGAGAGAGAGACAGAGAGAGAGACAGGCAGACAGAGAGAGAGTGAGAGAGAGAGATAGAGAGAGAGAGAGAGAAAGAGATGAAACAAAATATATTATGATGACACTGTCAAGTTTAAAAGTAGTGTCGGAGGAGATAACAAAGGCAAGGTCGCAAATCACAGAGTAATTAAAAATTCTTTTCGCTTCAATAAAGTTAAAGAATTTTAAACATTAAGACTGCCGCTAAACTCCTCTATGCTTTAGGCAAGTATTCACAAGTGGAGAGACGAATTTCGTTGAACTCAGATAATATTCATTGCTAATTCCTCAAGACTAGATCTATGTTGCGGAGTTCTTAAAGGATAATAATCTGACTCATAGTAGAACTGCGTCCTCTCAAATTGTATAGGTTTAAATTCTGCGTGTTTCCATGTGTGCGAACTGTCGCCACAGCTAAACTCTTTCATAATCTATTCGGTCATTGTTAGAAAATGTAATTAGATAATACATGTACCTCGTTCAAGGAGGGTGTGTTTGTGCGGGAGGGGAGGGGGGAGCTTACAAACATAACAACCGGAAAATAACTGAAAATGGATCGATTTAGACAAAAAAGACAGTGAAGAAATTCAGCACATCTTCCGCTTAAGAAACTGGTAGTCAGTGTAGAGACGAGCAGGGGTAAGATATAACTTTTTATTCTTCATTGTCAAATCTTAGCGCTCCAGAGTCACAACACACACTGCGAGTTGATGAAAACAATAAAGGAGCATAAAATAATTATGCCCCCCCCAAAAAAAAAACAAAAACAAAACAAAACAACTTTATGCTTACTAAAAAATATGGTTATAGTCTTCCACAACCAAAGGTAGTCCCAAGACCGTATACGTTTCCCTAAGGGCGCTCGAGCTGTTCACAAATTTCAAGCACAGTTTAAAGCCGAGTACCCAATTTTAGGTTGGCAGACTGATGAAAGTGTGAGTTAGTTGCTTCCCCAATGCAAATCCAACAAAACTCGTGGTTGCCAACCGAAGCCGCAACCGTTAGACCACGAGTCCGACGCGCTTAGCCCCGCTACCCCATATATTTTACAAGAAATACGTTAAAAAGATTTTTTTCTGATCTTGACAAACGTTTACTTCAATGCATCCTCTGCATTCAGCGCTGATCGCCATCCTGACAATGTTTGTGTACGGTATGGTATTCTTCCCTGTGTTTGCCTGCCTCGCGCTGAGTTCAGCCTTCTCCTTCGGCCTGGGCTCGCTCTACGTCTGGATGTTCTTCGCCATCGACGTTTATAAGATCACAGAGTGTGACCTGACGGCGGTGAGTTCGATACAATACTGCTCGACAAACAGTAAAGAGCCATCGATAGTTTGAATCAGTTTAAGGAACCTTGATAGAAGGTTGATTTTTTACGGATGCCGTTATCTCATATACAGCTTGATTCAATGTGCTGGTTTCCTAAAAATTAATGTAAAGCGTTCATTTTAACCACCTAATGGCGCTCGGGGATCGAACGGAAATTCGGTAAGCTTTATAAATTTATTGGCTGTTTTGAACGGTGCCCCTGCAACCCTGCGATGACCGCGGTAAAGCAGAAACTTTCTTCAACCATTTTGAGTCTGATGGAAACGGCAGTTAGAGAATTCATTTCTCCTTCAGCTTCATTTTAATCTTTTTGAAAGTACTAAAGTTTACCGTATTTATTTTTAGACAATAGGCGTTCCGAACTTTTTAGGGAAATGACATCGCAGACACTTGTTTTCTGAGGTAATAATAG
>BMAT01014052.1:199150-214229 GCA_019649035.1 Elysia marginata | reverse complement strand
TCCACTGTTGCGGCTAGTAAGTTGGAGCTCTGGTGTAGCACCTCGCTTCTACACGGCCGTCTACGTTTACTGAAGCTCTCAAGCTTTATGTTCACGAAGTTAAAAGGTGCAGAAACTTGAATGCACTTCTCGATTTTTAAAGTGTTTTATCATTGGTACAGATATAAAAATTCCGTAAACTTACGAATATGCCTCGTCATAAGATTGATGAAATTATCAGAAACCATCAGATGATGGGCCAAATCACCTTTTTTTTTAATGACACAAATCACAAAAGAAATTATGTATGAAACTTAATTTCGCCAAAAAGAAAACAACCGAGTTGCTATTCTTAAGGCACGCGCGATATCATGTGTGGCTCTAATATGGTGTTTCCATTTGTATGCCATGGAAATCACTTAACATAATCTCATGATTAATAGATCATAAGTTTTAAGACAATCATGAACATGTTGCTCAAACTTTTTATTTATTTAGAGTCCTTTAAGTGTTATAATTTGCTACAACTTAGTAGCCATTTTTATTGCTTTCAAATTGAGATAACTCACTCAAGATCAACAGGCTACAGTTCTATTTGTTTCAACCTCTTCAAGAGCATGAAATAGTTTTAGTAAATAGTCTCAGTAATCTCAAAGTTGTGAGTTGTGTCCGATTTACTCTTGTCATCTAGCATTGGAAAATCAATTCTACTTGTCTCAATTGAAAATAATTTTACCTTGTACACGTGTCTCAGCTCCCGTGGTTTTGATGGAATCCATGTACTAAGAGTGCTTAGTGAACCGTCTTGTTTTGGAGGATTAGGTTTTAATTTCACTATGGCAGAAAATGTTAACTCACATATTATTTGCAGAATCTTATTCATTGAGAGTGTTTCGACTTCATCTTTTGCTTTTGCAAAACGTTCTGCAGAGATGAAAAATGTTTTTTTTTTCGAAAAATTTTGTATAAAGCGTAACTGTTCCTGGAACTAACTGAGCAGACTTACATTCAAGTATTCAGTTCATTCAAACTAAAGGTTTTGTTTTTTAGGGACGGTTTTACAAGTAAACTCATTTTATACACCGGTACTCAGAAAACTATACCAAACACAGAAAAGTTTAAGCGTCTACGCAAAAGTTATGTTTTTAATAAAATATTTTTTTTTCAAAATGCACACAATAAAAGTAGACCTGTATATTTTTTTAAAAAATTTGCCTGTTGTTACATTGCTTTTGAAATAGCTCTCTCAGAGCTACACAGAAAATCTTAAAATTGAAAAAAAAATCAGATCTAAAGAGTGTTTCCTATAATATATTATCAGCCAATTTACCTTTGGTCTCTATGACGTCTAGGGTCACAAAATTAAAGAACAAACTAAATTTATTATAGCATGACAATTTACAAACCACAAGCTCTACGGATTCTCTTTCTAACCAAACTTTCAGGTTTCTCAGCAATACAAATCTTTAACTCAATACTTAGGCAGATATTAAGTGTAATCGGCGATTTTTATGTTCTGAGTTTGATCCACTGGAAGAACCATTCTTGCAGTTTTCTTTCAAGGGAATTTAAAAATTTGAAGTCATAAGATAAAAAAACTACCTAAAAGCTAGTCAATGCGATTCTTGTTCATATGGTGTTACATAGACCCATCGCACATTCAGCTTACCCCTCATGTTTACCCGTGTAACATTCCAAATCTCTCATTGATTGCCGCAGGCGTTTTGATCATCCGTCATCTGAGCAAAGCTCCGCTGCTTGCTGATGTTAGTGCGAGCGTTGTGATGGGCGAGGTGTTCTGTTTTGTGAGCTCCGATACGGACGTCAACTCGGAGATTTTGCGCTGCATCGCCGGCAAGGACAGCTACGAGGGCCAAATCCTTTTCAATTACAGACGCTTTGGATGGAGGCACCCAACGGTAAGCAACTAGACATCCTTATCATCTATGACGAGCCTTTATAGCTACTGAAGGAAAAAAATGTTTAATTGGATATAAAAAGACAACATAGATAAATGGTTCCAACTCGTTTATAAAAATTTTTTATTACGATTTTTCAATTAAGTTCCCCGTGTTTACAAAACAGTCTAACATATTGGAGTTCAGAATAATTAGTGGAGGCAGCCACTGCGCAATCAAATGATTGAAATATTGACGGGGTGTGCATCTGGGCTTCAACGGTGATATGTTGGAAATATATTGCAAGGGGCATGTATGGGTGCTGGTGATGATAAAAACATTTGTTTTGCGAAGACCGTCCAAATAATCCGTCGAGTTTTGATTTGAGCTTATACATAAGGAGCGTAGAGGCGACGTGGTTTAAGCTATGTTTCTCGAAGTGGCAAGGTGGTGGGTGCCGAAGCATCTAAAAAGTCGAAGGTTCGAATCATACTAGGGGCAGATATTTCGGGCATTCCTACTAAAATAAGCCTCTTTCTCTCCACTGCTAATTTCGCACCTTTATAATATTTTAAACTATTGGAGTGCAAAAATTAAGACAGGCTTAACCTTCCAAACAAAAAACTCGATCTTTTTTGTCATAATAAAAAAACTACTTTTATTTACATGGGAAAGATAAAGATAATCAACGAACAAAACGAGTCGCTAACAATTATTCTTGTAACATTCTTCAGTCTCCAGTAACAATGGGCTACTGTTCCCATGACGAAACATTTAGCCATGTGCTCACTCCCAGGGAAGTTCTTACGTTCCATTGCACCCTCCGAGGTGTTATCAATGTCACAGAGGAAGTCAGAACCGTCCTCAAAGTGTGCAAGCTTTCAAACTCCGCTGACATGGCACCACAGGATATCAGGTCCGATTACTGCTGTCTTAAAAAAAAGAAATTAGAATCGTATGAGTGCACAGTTTGATCCTTATTCTAATGGTGTACAGCATTTTGAACACGGCAGAGAAAGATTCAGTGTGACGAGTCATTGGCCAGTGCTAAATTCGCAGTTTTATCATTCTCTATTTATCTCAGTTCATTATGTCTTGACTTATTGTAACTACTATGGTCTGCATTATTACCTGATCTCATTTTGCGCTATTGTTTCTTGAGCCTCTTCCCCTTTTATTTCTCTTGTTTTCCAGCTAACTCTCTTTTTTCTGCTTAATTGTATCACATATTCCCTGCATTCCTAAAGCTTATCTCTTTAACTGTCTATTTGCCTGTCTATCCTTCTGTCCTTCTGTCTCTATCTATCTGTCTGTCTTCCTCTCGATCACAGTAGGTCAAAGCTGATGACGACGCATCATTTATAAGCGAGGCTTCACTCGTTAACGCTTCACCCTAATGTCCTACTAGTGAAGGCTCCCTCGCCAGGCTGCGAGTGGCCAAGGCTGTGGTAGGAGAGCCGGATGTGATCCTCCTCGACCGACCACTCGCTAACCTAGACTCAGTAGGAAAAGTCACTGTGTGGAAGGCTATCAACCGCACCAAGAAGAGGGGCAAGATGGTCATAATGACCTCCAACAGGTGAACTTTGGTGTTTCGTGACCAATACGAGTAGGGTGTCGGATATTCTATTTTGAGAAACGCTTTTCAGTCTTAAACAGGAAACAACCGTTACAACCTTATATTGGGAGAGCTGCGTCACCAAGCTCCGAACACATTTGTCCATCGGATAAACTTTTTAATAATGTAAACTCTTTTAACAAGTTGATCGCTGTTATACATGATATACACTGTCTAAAAGGTCTGTCTATCTATTAACTTATCTTTTTATTTGTCTGTCTGTCCATCTGCCTTTCTATCTATCTATCTATCTATCTATCTATCTATCTATCTATCTATCTGTCTGTCTGTCCGTCCGTCCGTCTGTCTGTCTGTCTGTCTGCCTGTCTGTCTGTCTGTCTATCTATCTATCTATCTATCTACCTGTCTATCTATCTATCTATATATCGATCTATTATTTTTGGAAAAAAATCCGATTCTAGTAATGTATGACTGTAATGTTGCTTGAACGATAACGGATCTATAACAGTAACACATTATACCTAAGTGCTGTTAGTACTCGTCCTTGTCCTACAGCATAGATGAGTGCGCCAATCTGGCTAGTCGGGTGGCCATCATTGTCCATGGCCAGGTGATGTTCGTCAGTTCACCAAAGGGCATCAGGAACCGCTTCTCCAACAGCTACTCGCTCACGGCCAGATTGGGTTCGTGTGAGAAACACCTGGTGGACATCTTAGTGCCGTGTCTCATGCAGCGGTTCCCAGACAGCGAGGTTTGCAACATACTAACGTGTTATTTCTCTCTCTCTCTCACACACAAAATGTATATCAAACATGATACTGACTAAACTTGTGTTACAATCTAAGATGGGCGCCATCCTCATGTAAAATAAATTATGTACAATCATACTCTAATAAAACAACATAAAAACTGAGGTGGATAAAAAAGAAAATTTTGACAGAGTATCTCAGTCATGGCGTAGCTTGGGCGGAACTTACAATATGACACATAGAGATCACGAGTGGGCCTCTTAATGACATCACACCTGTCTTCAAATTGGAGGGGGATCTTTTGAAGCTTTGCATCAACGGACTGGTAGAGTTAGTAGACGAGATAAGTGGATGTACTCTATTCACCGATCTAAAAAAGTTTGGATGCTTGCACATGTACCAGGGCTTCAACCAAAAAAGGACGGAGTGTGCATCTGGGCTTCAACGGTGATGGGTAGGAAATATATTGCGGGGGGCATGCAAGGGCGCTGGCGATGATAAAAACATGTGTTTTGCGAAGACGGTCCAAATAATCCGTCGAGATTTGATTTGAGCTTATACATAATTTGTAGTTCTTTTCACAGGATTGCAAAGAAGAAGCTGTTCCCAAGTCGACTGTTGCACTTGTTTGTGGTTAGCGTGATCTTAGATGGACCAGATAGTACCAAAGAGATGGGGGAGAATCCAGACAAACAAAGGCTAGTATTACTCAATTAGTAATTACTGCAGTACAACAGCTCTGAGAACATGTAGCCGGTTCACGAGTATCCACAACAGGAAAAAACAGGGAGATTCCTTTACCAAAATCCTTTACCGCGAGACGAGACATGCAAACCATGTAACTTCCATTGCATTATCAAGACTGCTGGACTTAGCTTACAGTGCTTACAGTTAAAGATGTCTGGACAGGAAACCAAAAACCTTTTGATGAGTGGTGCGTGAATTGCGTTGACGCTTCTATGCAATTTCAAAACTGGTTGTAAACCTTGATACTTCAGCTGCTAGTGTTAGTGTATATTAAACCTCTTCGTGATTCCAAATTTACGTCGCTGTACTTACAAAGCTCGTCTTAGACCACATACACACATCTTTTTAGATCAGTCCAAATTTATGTTCGTGACATAATGATATTTCAGGAATGCCATTTTGATAGAGCAATTCAGTTTTCTCAAGGTGGATTCGCTGTGCATAAAAAGCACATGAGCAAAACAATAAGGTCGTTAAAGGAAATGAAGGGCAGTCGGTTTATTGCAAAACCCCACTCTTTTACGTTGGCTGTAGGTGACCTGAACAAGGGAAGATTATTGAAGCCTTCGAGGTCAATTGTCTGCACTGCGGTTGAAGGTACAGGGAAAACTAGCTTGATAATTGCAAGCACCACGAGCATATAGCATCGCACAAGTAAAGTTTGCCAATGAGGTTGGCGCTCACGCTTAAGTTGAAGATTTAGAGAATATGTTGATGACAGAGGGTGGCAACCACCTGGTTCTTGGCAAGGAAGACGTTGCGGAATCAACAAAACTGTGTGTGTAGTAGAGAGGACAAACCAAGACCGGTCTGACAGGTACATGGCCCAGCGAGTGAGGCTCACTCGTGTTTGATCCTATCTGCATAGCTGACCAATATCGAGAAATTTATCGAGAAAAGGCAAACCATCACTTTACTCAAGAGTGACTGTACTTTTTTCTGAAAATTGTACCTTACGTGTCGAACCTGTAATGGAGACATGGGCAAATTCTTCAAAAAATAGAAATCATGCGTAGCTAGAGAAACAAAAAAGAAATAGTACATGACATGATCCTGTGATAAACTAACATAGGAAATGGATCGTGGGTGGACAGCAACGTACATACATTGATCAACTTAGACAAGATACAGGGTTATAACGGGAAAATCTTTCTCGTGAAATAGAGGACATACCAATATGAATCCAGTTAATTGTCAAGAATTCCTGAGACTTGCAGACAACAAGGCTGAACTATTCGACGCACAATTAGGTGGTAGAAACCCCTTCTGGAGAGAACGATTTTTACGCTACATGTGGTCAGAATGTGCTGTTCCCTCAGGCTCATCAAGCCAGGTCATCTCTAGCACCATACACACATAAAGGGGAGGACACAAGGTTAATCCTTCATGCAGTGGATTCAATAAAACAAAGAGTATCACAGAATCATGTTACAAGTTGTGGACACAGAAGTTGTTGTCATGGCAGTGTGGACTGTTGCGTACCTTGAAGACCCCTACATCAGGATCGCATTTGGCACTTGCAAGCACCTAAGATACATTTTTATGGACTATATTATAATATAAACTGTTTATAAAAAGAAACGACGTGTATTTACCATATCTCATGCCTTAACAGGTTTTGACACTGTGTCGTCGTTTTATGGCAGGGAAAAGCCTTTATTCAGGGAAAAGACTTTATTCGACGTATGAAAGTATTTCAATAAAATCACATCTGTATTTCCTACCTTATTGACGGACCCATCGGTGTTCATCGATGATTGCATGTTTGTGTTAGAGGCATATACTGTACAACGGCACTTGTACAGAAACAACTGTAAACTTAGAAAATAAGTACAAGGCCAAAACACTGGATATTATGGACACATTCCACAACCCGTACGTTAACAGTGCATCACTCGTCCAAATTGCATTTAAAGTTTTACTTTGTCCTAGGTATTCTAAAAAATCAAATGAGAATACAACACTCATACGCAGTTGTTTTGTTTATTTAGGCGACAGGGCCTTCTCAGTTTGGTTGATATGTATGGAGATCGGTATTCGTCTCTTCTTCAATTATTTTATCTCCAGACAAATACGGTTAGCGAAGGTGTTTGACGAAAGGCTGGCAGCCATTTTGAACTTTGCTGCCAGATACGGTGGCCTAATATTCTGACTAATGAAATGTGAATTCAAGAAAGGGTGTAAGGAACAATGCAAATGTGTAAGAGCTGCTCCTAAATTCTGTCATTGCAGTAGGGACTGTTACCCTAATGATAGCGATTAGGTATTATGGTGCTTCACATCAGCATTTTAACCTTTTATGACCATTCACATCAAAAGTCAGAGGGTAGTGAATTTAAAGTTTATCGAGATTTTAGCCAGTATTTAGTATTATTTGCATTTTACTGAATAAAATGGTTTAATTGGATCCTTTATGTCTAAAAATATACCATTTATGTTAAGCGCCCCATGTACTTTTTGCAAAAAAATCAAACAGGTATCATCCTTCAAGTACTTGGGATATACAATAGAGACCTTTAGCACACGCACCGTGTCTCACTACGCGTGCGTGAAAATCGGGAAAGCATATTGAGGAAACTATAAAAATAATGAAACCACTTTCTAAAAATAGACGCCACAGACGTTCGCGTCATACTCACGTGTTGCTGCTTAAAGTCTGTAATATCTTTCAACGGAAAATGCCTGCCAGAAGTGAAGAAAAGAATTGCAATTGCAAAGGAAGCTTTTTTTCGTATGCGACCCATCATGAAGAGCAACACGATCTCTCCCGACCTTAAAGTTAGACTTACAAAGACTTATGTATGGTCAATTATTATGTATGGATGCGAAAGCTGAACCCTCGACAAAGAGACCATTCGTAGAATCGAAGCAGCAGAAATGTGGTTTTTGCGCAGAATTTTGAAAATTTCATGGGCTAAGAGAAAATCTAATGAAGAAGTATTGAGAAGAGCTGGGGTTAAGAAAGAAGCTGTTCACATAGTGAGAAAAAGACAACTGTCATTTGTTGGCCATATATACAAAAAAGACGATTTAGAAAGGTTGGCGCTAACAGGACGTGTACAGGGGAAGCGAGACAGGGGACGGCAAAGAGTTACGTTCTTGCACAGCCTAAACCAGGGGGTGACACAGGAACCAGGTCAAAGACTGACAGAGAGTATGACAATTGATAGACATTTTGCATGGGAATGGCGTCAATCTTGGATTTTAAAACACAATTTTGTCAGTGTATGGTTTGATGTACATTTGATCATCTAAATAATGGTTCCGTTGGATTCCGTTAGATTCCGTTGGATTATTTTTATGTCGCGCGCCACTTGGGGGTACAGGGGTGACATACGATTTGTAACATAACTTTATACACTCTGCTGTTTTAAAATTACTTTACTATCTATATTATGGTTCGATAAGACCATATATGTCTGAAAATTTACTAAAATCCCATCTCATTATTTAAGTTGCGAACTAATCATATAAGTATGCCAGTTACCAGATATTTTACATCAGGGTGGCGGCCACCTGAGATTTAAAAACAAATTTTGTCAGTATAATGTTTGATATACATTTAATTAACTTTATAATGGTTCCATTGGATACCTTATGCCTAAAACATATCAATAGATACCTCATTTGTATTTTTGTGTAAACTATTCACGAATGACAATTTACATATTTTTCGTCTTGGACGGCGGCCGTGTTAGATTTTTTTAAATATTTGTAAATCCGGGAATAATATGTCTGGCATAAAATCTAAATTCACTAACTATGTCCTTAAACTCAGTGTAAATTTTAGTACTTTTAACACAAAGCCCACAGTTCACTTCAAAATTCAGACAAGTCTGCCTCACTATCAGTAGTCGAAGGAATAGTCAGCTTAGAGATCGTAAGTCTGTGTTGGAATAGGTTTTTATTGTCGAGGTTATGCTGTCATTGTTATCAAAACTGGAGATATGGTTACCGTATCAGTTTGCTGGCTAAGTATCAATACCTGAAAATGGCGGCTGGCATATTAGCGTTACTCACTGCGGCGGTTTGTATAATATTTTTACCCACTGTGGCGGTTTGTGTAATATTTTTACCCACTGTGGCGATTTCTATAATATTTTTACCCACTGTGGCGGTTTGTGTAATATTATTACCCACTGTGGCGGTTTGTGTAATATTGTTACTCACAGTGGCGGTTTGTATAATACTTTTTCTCTCTATTGCGGACTGCATAACATTTTTACTTATTGTGGCGGCAGGTATATATTGTTGTTACTCTCTGTGGTGGTTCGTATAATCTCAGTGGTCATAAGAAAAGTTCTTCTTCTTCTTCTTCTTCTTCTTCTTCTTCTTCTTCTTCTTCTTCTTCTTCTTCTTTCTCTTCCTCTTCTTCTTCTTCTTATTATTATTATCAATTATTATTATTATTATTATTATTATTATTATTATTATTATTATTATTATTATTATTAATATTCCATTGTGATACATGTTATAAAGTCTAAAATGCAACACGATGAAAGCACACCAAGTTTTATAACATGTTACTGGAGGAAATCGAACAGCGTAACCTTTCTGTAAGAGTGAGCCGACTTCATAGAATAATAACGAAGACCTCTGGGTTTACACAGCAATGCGTTTATCCCGGAATGATCGTATAATATGTTATGGAAATTTTGACATAATGAGATATTAAAGATTTCTAAAACTGTTTCTATGTCGGTGCCTTTTATATCTAAAATCCTGGAAAAAGTTGTAAAGAAACAACTCAAAGCGCATGTAGAAACAAATGGACTTTTCGATGTCCATCAATCGGCCTATTAAGCAAATCATAACACCGAGACAGCTCTGTTGAAAATGTTTAATGATCTTTTAACTGCCGCAGATGATGACAAGGTTTCACTTCTTGCTCTATTAGATCTTAGTGCAGCCTTTGACACCATTGATCAAACCATTCTTTAAGACAGGTTGTGTCACACCTATGGTATCTCTGGAATTGTCTTGAAATGGTTTGACTCTTATCTCAGTGATCGAACTCAGTGTGTTGTTGTCAGTGGTAAAACACCTGCTTGTTTTAAATAGAAATTTGGGGTCCCTCAAGGCTCTGTATATGGGCCAATATTATTTACATTGTACACAAAACCCCTTAGTTCACTTATAGAATCTCATGGACTCAAGTATCACATGTACGCTAATGATATACAGCTTTATAGTGTAGTTCTGTCATCTGATTTTCAGCCTTTGGTTAAAACGTTTGAAGCATGATTACTGATGTTAAGAATTGGATGGTTATAAACAAACTTCAGCTTAACAGTGAAAAAAACAGAGATTGTGCTTTTTGATGTAAAAGATGTACTGAAAGACATGGCTTTGGGACACATAAGTATTGGGCATGATTCTTTACCCCTCCAAACAAAAGCTAAAAATCTTGGTGTGTTTTTCGATCATAACTTATCAATGGAATCCCAAATTAACAATGTTTGCAAACTTATATATCTTGAATTGCGCAGGCTAGGTGCAATGGCAAAATACCTTGATGAAATTTCCAAAAACACCCTTGCCTCATCTTTTATACTGTCCATACTTGATTATTGCAATTCCCTTTATCTGAACTTGTCAAATGAGGCCATCGATAAATTGCAGAGATGCCAAAACAATGCTGCGAGAATAGTCACACGCAAAAGAAAGACAGATCCGATAACACCTTTTTTAAAACATCTGCATTGGTTACCCGTTAAAAAGCGCAACCATTATAAAGCTTCACTTTTATGTTTTAAATGCCCCTAGGTATATTTTAGATATTGTGCCATTAAACATTCCATCGAGGTGTCTAAGGTCAAATGAGAAAAGACTTAAAAAAAAAAACATTCAAAACGAAGAAATTTGGCATTAGGTCATTCAGCGTTGCAGCCCCTAAGTTATGGAACAACTTACCCCAAGACCTCAGAGATATAGGATTAGAGGATGCTTTTAAAAAACAATTAAAAACGCACATGTTTCTTCAATAGGCTGTTTGGGAATAGGGTAAATGTCCTAGATCATTCATGTGTGGATGTGTGTGTGTGCAAATAATATACTTATTGTTTTTATGTTACACTTTCTTTGCCATAGTGGTATTGTATGAATGAGTTTTTAATATGTAATAAAGCTTTGAGCTAAATGTTTTTGGGGAAAGCGCTTTATGAATAATCTATATTATTATTACTAATATTAATATTATTATTAATATTATCAGTTTTTTTTACAAACCTTTGTAGCCTTGTTCTTATTATGTTGTAGGATATTTTCCCGCCTAAATTTACAAAAAAAACCGGTAGATTTGGTAATAAGAAAATTTTTTACTATCTGAACCCACGGACATAATGGCAGACAACGTCTTTTCACTCAGGCTCTGTGTAATATTTAAATAAAAAAAATGAAAATTTAAACATTTTAAATTCAAGTATCTTATTAAATAAAGCATAACATTATTTAAAATTCAACCGAATTAAAGCACAATTTGTTGTATGACATATTGTCTGAAAACTCCGCTACTTCCATTTCTCAAATTTTTGTTACGGCAGCTTAGATTATACCCTTTAAGCACAGGCAAAAAAAAACTTCAGTTTAGATTATACACTGTAAACCACAAGCAAAAGACTTCAAAATATGCACGGTTAACCACAAGCAAAAGACTTCAGTTTAGATTATACACTGTAAGCCACAAGCAAAAGACTTCAGTTTAGATTATACACTGTAAACCACAAGCAAAAGACTTCAGTTTAGATTATAAAATGTAAATCACAAGCAAAAGACTTCAGTTTAGATTATAAAATGTAAATCACAAGCAAAAGACTTCAGTTTATATTATAAAATGTACATCAGAAGCAAAAGACTTCAGTTTAGATTATACACTGTAAACCACTAGCAAAAGACGGGAAGATGAAAAATTCATAGCAATGTGAAATAATTTATTTAAAATTTGAATGCTTTAATTAATTACATAATAAATCTTCTCCATTTCAGAATTTATCAAAAGTTTGCTTTTTTATGCATTTTCAATCTGTTCTGTCAGATAAAGAATATTTTCAAAAAATTACTCCTTGTTTTTTTTTAACAAGAATGTTCTTTCAAAGCATCGAACTAACACTTTTAACATTCATTTCAATGACACATTTTTAACAGAAGCCTAAATTAACATTCGTCGCGTTGCTGTTCCTCAGAACCATTCAGCTAAAAATTTAGGGAATTGTCGAGAATGGCACATTCTTTTTTACATTGAACATAGAGAAAAATAATGGCGGAATTAAAAAATATATGATTATTCGAAAACTCCACGGGAAAAATGACAGTAGCCTCATAAAAATCTCTTAAGTTTTCCCTTCTAACTTTATAAAGTTTTTTCAAACCAAAACTTAATGCAGATTTACTAAAACACGTTGTATTGTTCGACGACATTTAGATGTATAAAAATTGTAATGTAGCTTTGCGTGGAAGGTTTTATGTGTCAGGGTCATTTTGTGACTACTGCCGTTTTTTCTCCTAGAGTCTTGCTTTGTCTCCTTAGTAGTAGGCCTAGTAGTATCGTATGGCTAGTAGTTGGCTACACCTCCAGATTATGTTTTTTGATCCAGACTACCATGTCTTCATCAGCATTATGGAATGTTTCATATCCACAATCTAGTTTCGTAGCTGAGCAGTTTAAAACAATGTGATACGTTATTTCAGGAGCCTTACTACATCGTTGGCACATTGGAGAGCTTATCAGTTTCCACTTGTGCGGTCTTTGCATGTCTTGTTCGAGGTCGGTTGGATATCACCCAGTGCTTTTTTTAAGGTTGTGAAGCCAGGAAGAGGTTGGGTTGGATTAGTTATTATACTTTACCTGTTGGAAAGTTACTTTCCCACTCCTCCTCTATACCTCTGTTGCACATTAAAGTTTTTAATCTTTTACTGGTAAAAGGGGTTTCTGACCTCAGTCTTTTTGTTGTTAAGGCTTACTTGTATAATTGTTTTAGGGGTATGTTTTCTGCCATGTCCTGGATTTCGTAAAATTATTTTCTGCGTCACATCTTATCCTCTGATTCGGGGTGGTGCAGTTGAGCTTATTGTAGGATACCACTGGATCGGTGTTAATTTGAGACAGCCACCTATTGTTCTCATTGATTCACGTAGTTTAACATAAACCAGTTTGGCGTTCGGCTTCTGGTCCACACAGGAGCGCAATATTCAGCTGCACTGTAACACAGGACAAGAGTTGATGTTCGCAGAACAGATTGTGAGGCGCCGTTCTTGTGAGCTTTCTCAGGATGCAGTTTCTTTTCGCAATCTTGTTGGCTTATCCTTCCAAATATTTGCGGTAGTTAAGTTATCTGTCTAGAGTGACACCCAAATACTAAGGGCTAGAGTCTGATGGCAGTAATTATCTTGTTTTTAACTTTGATGTTTTAAGTGTTTGATGCTTCGTGGTTGTTTATATGAAATGCTGTTGACACTGATTTTGTTTTCAGGTACCAGGTTCGAAGTATTCCTTTAGAGCAATTGTATTTTTTCTGAGAGTATCTTCCAATTATGTCCATTCTTCGTATAGTGTATTAAGACTCAGTCGTCTGTGTAACCTACTCGCATGCCACTGATGTTTCTGGCATGCACTGATGCAGATGTTGAAAAGGGCTGGCGCAATTTGTCTCCTTTGATGTCTCTTAACAATTTGCTATTCTAGATCAGCTGCAAAAAACAAGATGAATTGACGTACGTTGTTGAGTATCTCTTGGCCAGCAGTGTTTAACCATGTATTGTTTGTATCTTTACATGTATATTTAAAGTGTGGGGTATAAATTTTAATTCAAATATTTTGCGTGTGTTGATCTGAGTGAGTTTTCGGCATTCATGCTGGCACCCGTTAATTCAAGACGTGCTGAAATTTGGAGTAGAAA
Source organism: Elysia marginata (assembly GCA_019649035.1). NCBI lineage: Eukaryota > Metazoa > Mollusca > Gastropoda > Plakobranchidae > Elysia > Elysia marginata. Next base: position 200,380 of record BMAT01014052.1, on the reverse strand, counting down.
TATTTTAAGATTAATTTCATAAAAATAAAATGGTATACCCTGGCTTTCTTCTGAATGCAACCTTTTAAAACTTACGCAATAATACTGAGGGTGCCATTTTTATTTAGTACTTTTGTTTTTAATTGTAGGTGGTAAATTTGCTGTAAAAAGTATGCAATTAGGACTTACGACGTAATGAAAAGGAATTTTGCAGGCCCTCCTATATTAAAAGACGAGGTGAGAGCAGCCATAAGAAAGATGAAAAGTGGAAAAGCAACTGGCCCAGACAAAATCTTAGTGGAACTAATCGAGGCACTTGAAGATTATGGAATTGAAAAAACCACGAACTTACTAAATGAAATATATGACACAGGGCAAATTCACACAGATCTGACGAAATCCATATTTATAGCTCTGCCAAAAAAACCAGGAGCAACTTAATGTGAATTACACAGAACAATAAGCCTTATGAGTCATGTCACCAAAATATTGCTACGGATAGTAATGCTGAGGGTAAGGAACAAAATAAAACCACAAATAGCAGAAGAACAATGTGGATTTATAGAGGGAAAAGGAACATCAAATGCCATTTACAATCTTCGAGTCTTAATTGAACGTGTTCTAGAAGTTCAAAAAGATGTATATCTTTGTTTCATTGATTACACCAAAGCTTTTGATAGAGTACGCCACGACGAGATAATTATGCAACTTGAGCCGTTAAACATTGACGGAAAAGACTTCAGGATTATAAAAAAACATATACTGGGAACAAACAGCAGCAATGAGAGTTGGAAATGAAACAAGCTCATTTCAGCGCATTAAAAGGGGTGTAAGACAAGGCTGTGTCCTTTCTCCAGATTTATTCTCTTTTTACAGTGAGATAATCATGCAAAACCTAGAAAACTGTCCAGGAATTAAGGTGGGAGGATATAACGTCAACAACATAAGATATGCTGATGATACAGTATTAATTGCAGAAAACAAAGATGACTTGCAAAAGCTCCTTAACATTGTGGAAGAGGAGAGCAGGAAAAAAGGACTAGAATTGAACAGTAAAAAGACGGAAGTGATGGTAATCAGTCGGAAACAAGAACCCCCAAAATGTGACATATTCATCAATGATGCTAAACTTAAACAGCAGGATAAATTTAAATACTTTGGAACAATAATAACAAGCGACGGTAGAAACAACAATGAAATAGCCGCTAGAATTGCACATGCAAAGACCAGCTTTCAGAAGATGAGAGCAGT
>BMAT01014052.1:178188-198972 GCA_019649035.1 Elysia marginata | reverse complement strand
AGACTGTATTAATTGAAGCTAATTCAAGAAGATCACTTATCAAAACCAAAAGAAAACGTCGAGCCACTTTTCTAGGCCATGTCATGCGGAGAGAAAAATTAGAACATCTCATAACAACAGGAAAGCTTGATGGAAAAAGAGGCAGGGGAAAACAAAGGGAAAAAATGATGGATGGACTTAAGCGCTGGCTGGGATCTGGAAGTTCGACAGAGACAATGACAGCTATGGGACATCGGGAGTTATGGAGAAACATGATCGCCGCGTTTCAAAGCATGGCACTGGATGATGATGATACTTACTTCTAGATTGCAATGAACACTGTAGTTTTTTGGGGTTTGCCTCCTACAGAAGGGACGCTACGATAAATCTGTCTATCTCATTCCCTTTTTTTTGAAACATCAAACTATCCATCGGGAATGCGACTTCAAGATAGAATTAGAGTAGGCGTTCTTGGCTGAGAGGCAGCCAAGGCTTAAGCGCATTTTTTCTTCTCGTTTTCATTGTTTTGTTTCCTTCAAACTAATGAATTTTGCCATGTTAATTTATCATTATTCACTACAGAAATTAAAAAACAATAAACCATCTTACTTTTGTATGTCGAACACATCATCAGCCAAAGCAATATCTTTTGTTTGTTCACAGTTTTGAAGGCCTAAGTTCTCTATCATAACTATGTTTGTGGCACATTGGCTTTGTATTACGTGTTTTTAATGTTCTATATTATATATTTTTTCTTTGTAAAACTAAAAGCTTAATGCCTACATGTGACATTTGGTGTGAAGTGGAAGAGGAAATTGATTGTCATTAGCGACTGACTGCAGCTATTTAAGCAAACCGTTGCATATTGGTATTTTTAACTAATGTGAGAATGAATTCACACTGGTTTCATTTAGAGCTATCTCGATCATGTCAGTTGGCCTTGCAGTAGCAAAAAAATACAATGGCTGCTTTTGGCGTTTTAAGTGAAAAATCTGTTGTACAAACTTAAGTTGATTGTTAAAAACCTTTCAGTTTCTAGATCTATATTTATATTTCGATAACCATTTTGCATGTGGGTCTAAAAATGTACCAGCTTGTTTTAACCTTAACGAAATGGACTTTTTCAACGTCATCCACAACGTTTCTAACCGATTTTTTTCTTATCCATTAAAACATATTAATTTCATTCATTGTGTTTTGTTTACCAACAACCGTACGTATCAGTAAAGCCGAAAAGACCTGTCTAATAATAGGTGTCATTTATTATTTAATCTTATAATTATGTCAATTTTACATATATTAATTTACCATACAAAAAATATAAAAAAGTAATAGCAAAGATAACGAAGATAAGCCGCAGATTGCCGCATATATAACGTTAAAAAAGAAAACGTAGCTTAGATAACTTGAGTTTCTGTTTGCAAAGTATGCAAACATTACATTAAAAATCTCCGCAATTTTTACTCGGAATGGATCAAGGTAATTACTCTTTAAATTATAAGCCTAACAAAATTTAAAAAAAGAGGTATTCTACTCTAGATAACGCTAAGAAAGCAATGTTTTTAGGTCCTGTGTTGAACTCGACCTTTCAACCAGGAACGATAACTCTTGTTATCCGGTAATCTCATTTCCGATAATACAATGGACTTAAAAAACTCAACCCCGCAACAACTTTGTAGCGATAACATTTGTGTAGCTCTACAATAATTTTGAAAAGCGACTTTCTGCAGGGGTTTTTATGTCGAAGAGAAGTAATACCAGAATTTCTTGAAGCTAAAAAAAACTGGATCAGCTCCCCTTGCCTTGAAAGTCCCGTGCATCGTAAATGCTGTGTTAATATCATTGGCTATCTTTATGTCCATTTCAAATGCTTAAACACTGTGAAGTCAATATACATATTTTCAAAGTTTATGCTTTGCTGTTATCATGCAGAAAATGTCAGCATTTTTAAAATCTTAGGTATTCCATTGTGATACATGTTATAAAGTCTAAAATGCAACACGATGAAAGCACACCAAGTTTTATAACATGTTACTGGAGGAAATCGAACAGCGTAACCTTTCTGTAAGAGTGAGCCGACTTCATAGAATAATAACGAAGACCTCTGGGTTTACACAGCAATGCGTTTATCCCGGAATGATCGTATAATATGTTATGGAAATTTTGACATAATGATATATTAAAGATTTCTAAGACTGTTTCTTTGTCGGTGCCCTTGTAAAAAATTGAACTCTAGCTTGTCAAAATCTTACGTTTTGAAAACAAAACAATGAAGACTGTTTATCATATAATTATAAATAACCATTTGATTCCAAAGGCTCGAACTCAGATGAGAATCAATAAAATTTATTTTAAAAGAAACAAAGGAAAACAAAAACAACAAAACAACAACAAAATAACTTTGACACTTTTTTTGTAAACAGCGATAGTGAGATCTGCTCACCTTAGTCTAATGTTACTCAAATCGCTTTTCCTTTAGATAGTGATAGAACCCGCTTATCAAAACATCTGTCAATTTTTATATTATCGAAGCTTCTTCGTGTTTGAGATGAAACAGATTATATTATTTACAGTTGAAGAGGTATAGAAAAGTCCATTGTTTTGTATTTTATCCTATTACTGCAGATTTTTGTGGACAGCTTGAACTACCTGCACGTTCTACTCCCGTTCAGAACTGATTCTCTGGCGGATATTTTTCGTCTTATGGCATCTGTCAAGAAGCATCTCAAGGTAGGCGGTTTGGTAATGTCAATAAAAAATTACTAGTTGGAGTGTACTCGACCTGGTCGAGTAACAGACTGGACTGTTTCATAAATTGCATTTTTTGTCCTTATGCAGCTGTATATTGGCTGTATCAACCCAATTTTGAAAACGTCAATTGGCATCTTATTAGAACTTTTCCTCTTCTCTTCTTATCATCACTATATCGACAAATGTCTGAACACCTTCGCCAAAGAAAAGAAAATCTTTTAAATTTTTTTCTTTCCCAATCCACTGTTTTTGCATCCTCTTAATGATTACTTAAGTTATTATCCCCTATTTCTATCACTTTATCTCAATTATTACGAAGCAGTAGGCCTTCGTCTCCTGAAAATGGAAGAAAGCGTCTCACGCAAACCCTAAAACGACACCAAATTCATACAAAACCTTGGCAAGATTTAGGTTTAGTCTAGTCTAGATGCATAGATCGTTGTTTGCCTTTTCAAATCTAAATCTAGATCTTCGGTATCTTTCCTATCAACATAGATCTAATCTAGATCTAGTCTAAATCCTTGTTTGCCTTTTCGAAGCTAAATCTAGACCTAGATCTATGCACTTTAATAGTGTAGATTGCATAGCCTAATCCTACCTCTTCACAGATCACTTCGATATCCAAGATAATCTAGATCTACGTCGGTCCGGGAAACTACTTTCATTCTCATTATGAAGACTAGCTGAGTAGCCGAAAAGTAGATGATTAACACAGGAACATTTTCACAGGGTTTATAACACAACCTCAGTAATGTTTTTTCGCCTTTGTGCTGTGCGCATGAGTTTTCAGTACTTTTTCTGTCCGTGTATATAAACTACCTCTATGTATCACAAAAACAAAAACCACTACCCTCCCCCTTACCTCCCCCCACACTCTTTCTCTCTTTTTCTCTTGTTCCCTTTCATGGGCTTATTCCCTCTTTCCCCAGGTCAAACTCTTAGTATGACTATGAGATTGACAGTGTACTAGAAATATAACATGACATAATCCTCCACCCCACCCTTCTCTATTTTCCTGTAATTTTGATATTCTGGTTTTCTCTCTGATAACTTTTAATTCACACCTTTTGACACATTACTGCCGTTTACCATTCCACCTCTTTCCCTTTCCCTATGTCTCTTTGCTGTTTATTTCCTTATATTTTCTTCAAACTATCCCGCACACCACAGAGCTGTTTTTTTTATTTCTCTGGCTCTGAATTTGAAGTCTAGAGTTCTTAAAATTAAATTAGGCCTAACATTTCAATGTGAACAACCTCCCCTGTTTTCCTTCTACCCCCACCCCTCTGTCGCCTTTCATTCGCTCTCATTCTCTCCTTTTTTTCTCACCGTCTTTCTACCCCTCACCCCCACTCCCAGTTACTCTGTTAATGAAATTTACAAACCATTCAAACGTATATTAACTCTTTTCGATACAAAATATTTGAAATTATATCATTTCCTTATGTGTCTTCCGAGACATGGGAGTCGGCTTAAGGTTGTCTTTTTAAGTACAGGCATCACGATTTTCACAAAAATTAAAAAAGCATAAATATTTTAGAGATCACAGACCATTCCAAATGCCCTCTTATATCAATTTATTGTGATTTGATATGGATAAGCTAGTTTTCCCAATTTTTAGCCTCCACAATAAAGCCTTTTCTAGCTGAAAGTTCACCTCTCCTTCCATTATAGTATGATCTGCGCTTCGCACTGTTATCTTTAAGGGTAACTATGTAAAATTTTTCAAAAAATTTAATCATCACCAGCGAACGCGTCATGTTATGAACGCATTTCGACGTTCAAATGAAACCGAAAATAGATTTAAAATGGAGAAAAGACTTGGATAGGCACTACGGTTTTCACATGAAATAAAGATCATAGACCCTTCTAAATGCCCTCTTACATCAATTTAATGTGATTTGAAATGGATAGGCTAATTTTGTAGAAGTACTTGTTTAGGAGGGCTTCAATTTTGTCCACCCTCAATTATTAATAGAAGTACAAAAAAACATCATTGATTCGAAAACAACATTTTTCGGTTAAGAATTAAAAGGTTGTTTTGAAAGAATTAAAGACGGCGGACTGAAAATCTAGGATAGTTTACACCTAGTTAAACAAATCGCATTTTCAATGTTTGGTACTACAAAAATAAACCAAACATGAACCTAAAAATCAATGGGCGTACTCTTGTACAGCAAATTTTTACGACATTCCGGTGAAACCGCGTCCTAAAATAGAGATAAGATTTTTTTTTTCTAAAACCTCGTCCTAAATATTTCAACTCCTTTCTGCTAAATAAGTGTGATTTTTTGCAGTAGGATATTTTTTATTGGCAGTAGGTTTAATTAAACTTTTTAAAATGATTCCAGACGCTGGTAAAAGGACTCTTCTTGCACTGATTGATTCTACGAAGCGAAAAAAAAAAGAACTAAAAAACAAACAATCTTCATGCAAACTTCATGTGATTGGGAAATCAAATTTCCCAATCTTTATTTCAGAATTGATTCCTTTTTCTTCAACAAAAAGAGTCTATCTTGAATGTAGTTTGAGACTTTATATAAAACGGACAAAGCCGGTGTATGCCGATGTATGCTTAGTTTCAGCCAGTGTAACAATAATAACGGTCGAATGAATTTATAATGAAAGTTTATTAACCAAATATACAAAACAAGATTCAGATTGATTTATGTCCTTGATGGTGCCATTCAGGGGTGACTTAAAATTATCCCTACCATTGCTTCCATACCACACCCACAGGGTTGTGTGCAAGTGTCAGAGACAGGGGATCTCTTCAATGTTTCCAATCCAATCTCCACCGTTTTAGAACTTGTTGCTACAAAGTACGATATTCATAACGTTTTTTTGTCATCTGAAACTGAAGCAAAATCTAGAAGATTCTAAAAAAAGAAAAACGATTTCTTTTGTTTTGCGCGATCAAAGAATTCTACAGTTTTACAAGAAATTGCATGAGGATCACTGCCACACTTATTAGCCTTAGTATACCCAAGTTATTCCAAGGAAAAGAGACAGGTTGTAAAAAATTAAAGAAAAGCTTTGGAAATTTTTTACTGCATCTCTGTCGTTCTATTTGTATTTCTATATAACTGCCTGTCTCCATCTATCTGTCTCTCACTCTCTGTCTGTGTTACTCTCTGTTTCTAACTCTTTTCCCTCTTTTTTTCAGGTAACAGATTTTGTGCTGTCTCATACAACTTTGGATAATGTTATAGACGCTCTGGAGAAAGATATAAAAAAAGTTGAGAAAGGTGAAACAAAGATGCCTTTAGAGGATGACTTCTCTAGCGTGAGTCAAGTAAACTATGAGGACAATGAATTGTCTGCTCCAGAGGTACACATCGCTTTAGAAGGTTCCAGAGTAAAGTTCCAATCAGAGACCTACACCGAAGGCTTTTTAAAGCATGGAGAAAAGAGTGACAACCTCTCAGTTGCAGAGAATCCCGAATCTTAGCTAAGTGCCTTGATCCGGCTTAGTGGTTTCTAAGTTTGCATGTTAGAACGTTTAGATTTTATGCCTTTTCTACTGAAAAACTTCATGCTTTATACAATTTAAAACAACTTGGACATGGTCACTTTGAAAAGACGTCAAAGGATTCTTGCCAAAGATTTTCTCATTATTGTTTATTTGATTCTTTTCACAGTGGCGCTTTGCTTTAACACATAATAGTTTTTAATTTCTGTTGGAGTTTTTTTTGTGGAAAGATAAGTGCGTTTTCAAATGGCAATAACAAAATGAGAAAAATTAAAACGGTTTGATCCAAGACAGCATATTAATATGATTGAAACTTGAACACAAGTAAACTAAAAAGTGAGAAAAAAATGAAGAGGAAATGAATTCTTTACTCTCTTCCTCTTTTTACTTTTTATATTGGCTAATGATTAATGCTTATTTTTTGTTGGTTGAATCTTATAACGTCAGCTTTTCGAACAGAGAATAATATCTTGATTCATTCATTTGCTACCAAATTATTAATGCTAATGACAATTAAAATAAACAAGAGACTTCGATTGTAGAGGAAAAATGATTACCCTGAAGTATTTAATTGTGTGATATAATTCCCTATATTTTTATTATTACTATGATTATTGTAATCATCATTACTAATATTATTATTTTAATATTGTTATTATTCCTTTATATCATTATTATTTTTATTAGTATTATTATTATTGCTAATTATTATTTCTTCTTCTTCTTCTTCTTCTTCTTCTTCTTCTTCTTCTTCTTCTTCTTCTTCTTCTTCTTCTTCTTCTTATTGTTATTATTGTTATTATTATTATTATTATTATTATTATTATTGCAATATTATCATATTAATATCATTACTATTTTCATTGTCATTATTATAAATATATTTATTTTTATTATTTATAATATTATTATCATCATTACGACCATTATTATTTTTTACTTTTGTAATCATTATTATTATTTTTATTACTATTATAATTATTACTACTATTATTACCATTATTATTATTATAATTATTATTATTACCCTTATTGTAATTATTATATCAATAATATTATTTTTTTAGGTAGCCAATTTGCCGCTTATAAGAACGGCGAAAAGGAATTGTAAGCCAATAAATGGATATAACTATTCTCAAAAGGCAAGCTTAAAGGTGAAAAGAACAAAGAAGAACAACAAACATTAGGCCTATGTGGTTGTGATACAAACCCTGTCAAAATATTGATAACTTAGAACTACAATAACCGAGGTCTACATGTAAGTTAAGATCTCTTTGATTTTTCAAATGGAAAATTTATCTTGATTGGATATATCTTCATTTTTATTTATGAGTACAAGTTTAACTGCAAGACCCTTTCACTCTGTTATTTTTGCGTTATACAATGGGGCCAATACACGAAACATAAGCATTCCGGTGCTTGTCATGTGATGTGCTGACCCGAGCTGAGTGCTACTATTACTCTGCCAGTAAAAGACCTAAGCCCGATGTTATAAGTGGGATAAAAAATTGCTCCGTTTTAAATCCAAAGAATTTCTGTAGGCCCCTATGTTGGAGCTTTTATTAGTTTAAAAATAGTTCCCGTAGTTTTGTTTAGACATCTTTTCTCTGATGGTTACCATAATTTTAGGACTGAAAATTGTGATCCCATTGAACTTACAGTTTGTGTGACTTTGATCTAGAATCTAGATCTAGATCCAGACTCTGTTTATTTTCATTCAACAATCGAACATTTAGTAGGATACGCAAAGCTTTTTTTACTTTGCCTCAAATCGCGATCTATTTTAATCTACACATGACTTGTGTCTTTATTCTGACTTCTACGAGTTCTAATACTGTTGGTTCTACTTTGCCTAGATCTCTGGATCCGATATGGCCTTGTTGCATTTAATCCTGGGATTAGCCCACTGGTGTTAAAAAGGTGTTTTCATCCTTTTCATTTCGTTAGTGAAGCCAGCGGGCCAGTGTCAGGATTATTCCGTACAAGCAGAGCGTGCAATACTCAAGTACTTTTATTGGACTGGTATGGATACCGGGTACAACTAAATTGTTCGCTGCTAGAATTTTGTTATCTTTTCATATTGCGATAAAAAAGCCTAAAAGTAAAATGAATTAACCAAATATGTTATAATAGTTCAATAATAGTATTAGATATTTACTGACATTCTGAAAATATAAAAAGGGTCGATATGCACGGGATCAAAGGGACCTTAGAAATACTGCAATGTTATACTGTTCGGGTTCGATACTAATTTTGTACGCTCTGCTCATCGGTTTGTAAAGCGTGGCAGTAAGACGAGAAAAAAAATAATAGGCCTAAAGAAAGAAAGAATCGGTCTAAGAAAAACGGAAACATCATTAAACGTGTGGAATAAGCGTACTTTAAAGAAAATTCGACACATATTCTGCTAGACCTAGATTTAGAATCTAGATCTAGGGTCTAGTGATTGAGAGCTAGGACTGTGTGTGTGTGGTTTTTTTGTTGTTGTAAATTTAGGTCTAGATTCTCTACAGAACTAGACACAGCTCTCTATTCTAGGTTCAGTCTATAAAAAACAAAGTCATAATTTGAAGTTTTTCTTTATTCAACTTGGTAAACCGCAATGCTGTAATGAAGCGACCCTTTGATGATTGCACGAAGAAGCTTCGGACTTTTTTGATAAACCTTGTAGACAAGCGCGCATCAGTACTGTGGTACATTTTATAGAAATAAAGTAATCAAGGCCTAGAACCCGAAGTTGAAAACGTCCTTTTCGTTCGGTTAACATTAGCAGGTAAGCCTTTTAAACGTAATTTAAAGTACTTTTTTCAAACACCCAATGTTCAACTGAGGGCTAGCCCTAGTGATTTCGTTTTCTCAGTTGGCAACAACTCAGCATATCACATGACACCTTGATTTCGTGTATAGGGGCCATTCTGCATATTAAAGCGTAAGCTTTTTGTGGAAATTTTAAGCTTAAAAAATTTGACAAACAAACGCTCACTTCGATGCCCTAGAATGGGGATTCCGAACGAAAGGTGCACCAAAAACGTTTATAAATTATGTTGTTTTGCCAGCGTACCCTTCGAGAACACACTGTGAAAACACTTGCCCTATATCTAGCTTTTACAAGGGATAGCATTCGAATCTAGGTCTTGTCGTTGACACCTCTTCAGATTTTAAATGTGGAAAAGTAGCTCTCCTAGACCTGAGTTGAATCATATAAATATGCCCTTGTCAATTTTTGTAGGCTGGTGTTTACAAAACCTAATTTTTAAAGCTCCGTTGTATCATATCCAAGAAGAAGTTTAGCCCATTTTAATGGCGATTACTGCTTGTATTATTAATATTGCGATATTAAAGAACTTTTGACAATTCATTTACCTCTTGCTGTTGTCGCAATCATTATTTTCTCATTATGATCCTGAATACATCCGTTTCGCATGTTTAAATATATTACTCGTAAAAAGGGTCTGGATCATGGGTTTTTGATACGATTGAGGCAATAAATAAGAATATGAATAGCTTTATTCATCTTATAAGAGAAATTCATGTACACCTTCGTCTTAAAACACAGATATCTACATATAATACACGATAACAGATATTAAAGGCATTATACAAAACGGGTATAAAGCAGGCAGAAATATGATATAAATTTTAGGAAATATGCAGTGCAGTAAAATTGCTACAAACTTTAACACAGTCTTGTCTTTACTAAAAAAATAACTTGATTAAATAAATATTATATAAATTGATGTAAAGAGTCAATCACTTATCAATATCTATATCAGAACTATCACGAATAAGAATTTTTAAAAACTGTCGTGTTATGAATACAGCGATAATGTAATAAGGCCTCTACAGAATGACGTTTATCACCTTTCAGTGTCTTGTATAGTTCTTATCCTAGAGTATCAGAGATTCGGGTACAAAGGAATTTGAACATCTTACCGTTTTTTGTTTGGGGCACTTTGAGTCTCCCACTACGTTTTATCAAAAGGTCTTCAAAAACTGCACTAAGGTGGGGATGGGTGCTATCATTCTTTATACAGTGTACTTTCTTTGTGATTCGTGGCATAGATTGGTTATACTTTCTTGTTTTTTACCCACCACCGAGGAGAACAATTTGATAATTTTGTCCAACCTATTTTTATCTCTTTGGGTAATTTTAACACCACAGCATGTCATTCCAAACATTAGAGCGCTTCTAATAAAAGAAGAGTAGAACATTTGAAGGAGTTTTTTTATCGAGATTAAAAGATCTTAGTTTTCTAAGACAGTCTACCCTAGGATTTTTTTATCGCAGATTCTATATTATGTGTCCATGAACGTTTATTGTAAACACGACCCTAAGATATTTTAAAGTTTCCACTCTCTCTGCTTCTCCTCCTTTTATGAGTACAGGTTTTAAGCCGTTTTCCTTCCTTCTAAAATCTATGATCATTTCCTCAGCCTTGTTTAGACCGGCTCTGTGGCCTAGCGGTAAGACACTCGTGGTTCGATCCCCGGCCGAGTCAAACCAAGGACTTTAAGATTGTATTAGCAGCTGATCCGCCTAGTGTCTGGCATTATGAATTTAGTGCTAAGTCTGGTCGGCCCGGTGTCACTGTCAGCATAATGAGACTGGGTGTGGTGTATGCAAGCACTCCTTACATCACAGTATGGCAGCACGCTTTCAATTGTCCCAAACGCCGTCTCTGATATAACCTTGTAGTTAAAAAGAGACGTTAAAATTCAAACAACCTAACCTAACTTAGCCTTGTTTAACTGCAGGTAATTTTGATCGCACCAATCGACAAATCTATCAATCTCCTGCTCATACTATTGGTCTTCGTCATTAGAAACGAGTCCAGTTAATACTGTGTCGTCGGCGTATTTGTCAATTACACAGCCATCGTGAGTGGCCCTGCTATCAGCTGAATAGATAGAAAAAAGGAAAGGAGCCAACACAGTACCCTTGAACGCCCCTGAAGTTAGTAAATGTGATTTCTGAAACCGTTTCAGTACCTGTTTTTACAAACTGGAGACGTTTTGTGAGATAGTCAATTATACATCTTTCTGTAGGAAGTGGTACGTTGTAGTAGTTTATTTGGTCAACAAAATATGAGGTTGGATGGTGTTAAAGGCACTTGAAAAATCGAAGAACATTAGCCTGACATATGTAGAGGGTTTATCTAAATGAAAGAAGAACATATCAATTGTAATATCGCATCGTCAACGCTTATCTCTGGTCTATACGCCAATTGTAGGGGATCTATATAATCCTGAATGAGATGACCAAGGTGCGGTAGACCAAGGTGCGGTAGATACATTTTTCAAAGGTTTTCATTACACAAGATGTCAAAGCAACTGGGCGTAAATCATTTAAACATTCAACTAATATTTAGTTTCTCGAAAAAGTTAGGAATCTCAGTATCCCATAAATGGTGATGATGTTGATGATTTATAGTTTTTACAGCTCAAATATCCTACTAGGGAATCCATATATGTGACATAGAAAACCCGTAAGTGACATAGGAACTGAAACAACTCCGAATTTTTTTAGTGCGCAATTTAATTCAAAACGCTAATATGAAAATAACAAATTCAAATATGACGTCGTAAAGATTTCAAATGTGACATAGGAAACACAAATGTGCACTGTTTTTATGAAAGTTTGTGTTGTGTTTTTGCAAACATTTTGCTGTAGCTGAATGCACATTAGATATCTAGTATTACGAAAACGATGCCTGCCGTCTATTCTAAGATCTGCACTGCAGACAAGACTCGAATATTTCAGGCCTATATACCCGAGGCGAGGATTACATTCAGCTAGCTAGACAAATTGGAATCAAACGTACTGCTATATATCAAATCGTCCGCAGAGCACTAGAACATGATGGTGTTGTCGTTTTTCCGCTAGGCGGTTTGCGGTCAGTCAAGATGAGCGAAGAAATGCTTGAGACAGTTATTGCTATCGTGAGTGATCACCCTGATTACACTTTGATTATAATAAATCAAGAGTTGAGGGTTAGACTGCCTCATGCTCCACATGTAACACCATAATAAAATCAGCGATGTACCGAAAGGACATTTAATAACCATGATAAAAATTCGAAGACGCGCCAAAACTCGTTCTCTTTCTCTCTTTTTTCCTCTTCCATTTTATTGTATTGGGTTATTTGTTCTGTTTCAAAATCTGTTCGTCTACTTGAACTTCCTATGTCACATTTGCTTTTTGATTTTGTCATATTTGCATTTGCAATGTTCACATTTGCATTTCGTAAGTTCACAATTGGATTTTTATATGACGTCAAACGCATTTGCATTTTCTTTGCTACTTTTGAAATCCCTTTGTCATATTTGAATTTTCACATTTGAGATGTAAAAACTATAGTTATATAATGATCTGCATCATAATACTGTGTTTTTAAAAACTCACTTCCAAGGGTAACTCAATAATAATTTTTACCATTTTCTGCCATCAAACCTACCCAGCAAGTTGGTGCTTTTGTTTTGTAAACTTGGATAGTTTTCATTGTTACTGTGTCTCTTCGTCCGCCTATCTTATATCTCTCCCTTTCTCAATGTATCAGCGTGCCTACACGCCTGTTTGTCCCACTTTCTCTCTCTCTCTCTCTCTCTCTCTCTCTCTCTCTCCCCCCCCCTCTCTCTCTCTCTCTATCTATCTATCTAGGTATCTCCCTCTATCTTCCTCCCTTTTTTATCATTTTCGCTCGTGTTTCCTGTATTTTAACATTTTTGCCCACAATGAGAAAATCTCATAACCAAGGAGAGTATGAACAAATATTAAAATTATTAGAAACAAATTAGCTTCTACTCTGTCATTTTTTTTAGTATTCCTGAAATCAGAAAAAACGACTGAGTGTATCACGGACCCAAACATTCTGCATTTTCTACGATTTGGTATAGGCGTGGAAGATTTAAAAAAAGCTTTCTAAAGCACAAAAAAGTATAGTCATGTGAGTAATTATGTAAGACGAAAGTGTTAGTAATAAACTTAAACGTTGAATTTCGTGGGCAATGAGTCAAAATGCGCTGCTACTTGACAAAAAAGAAAACAGCTGAAAAATGTGGTTTTATACAAAATTCTGCGCACTGCGGCGGTGTTTTGAAAATGCTGGTGTTCTCTAATTAATTACTAAGTTAAGTGCTGTAGCTTCGTAAGTATCCTGATACAGTCCGATATCACAATGTTGTCTGCAAGTTGGAAAACGATTTTAAAAAATCCAATAAATTTGAAATTGAACAAGAAGAAGTTTGCTGTTAATATAAAATATGTAAGACCAGGTAAAGTTACAACAAAAAGATTATAGCTGGGGATACTTAAATGGATGTAAAGATGTAATTATAATATATATCAAAATTTTTTTGAAAAAAGCTTAAAACACATTTTTTTGTTGAGGAGAATTTCAATGTGATGTCTTGATCACATTTCTAGTTAGAATTTATGAAATTAGGAATAAGAAGAGAAATGCTATTTTGAGGTTTGAGATTTGAGATTTGACATATGAGAGTGCTACGAACGTTCTTCTGGTTGCATGGCTTAAATCACTCATAGAAATGAATAAATCAGTTTATTTCCAATAACTAGGTGATAACAACCCACCGTCCATCTCATTCCTTTCTGAAAGAATGCGTTCTGAAATTTGTCTGTCTGTCTGTATGTCTCTCTCTCTCTCTCTTTCTCTCTCTCTCTCTCTCTTGTCTCTTTCCTCCCAATTACTTCTGATGCGTTTTTTTAGGGGGGAGGGGTTAAAGCAGCCATTTCTAAATAGTAATGTCATCAGTGATTTTCCAAGTATTAGGGAGAGAAAATAACCACTGAGAAAAGGGGGCCGGAGGGGTGGTGGTGGTGGATATATCAGTACCAGAATTGTAGCAAAAAGATCTTTCATAATTATACTACATAATTCTTTTTTTCTGAAAAAATTTCTTAAATTTCTGCTTCCTTTCATAAAAATATTATGCCCCTTGATCTAATCCTAGCATTACCTTTAAAATCTTTAAAAATTTACAGCTTGATTCTCGAAACAGGATTAGATCGATAATAAATCGCAACGTATATTGGATATTTGTTATGCAATTACTCGCTCCTTTAATGTCAAATTACAAAGCATAATTTTTCGTTTTCATAGTTCTTCCGCCAAACTCTTCCATCTGATTAAAAAAAAACAACTTGAAAACATAAAAAATGGGAATGGATATACCGCTCTAAAGGGTAACTATTTTCATTGCTACTTTGTTCATGTTTTATACAAGAACAATTAAAAAACTTTTACAAAATGTAACAATTACGGTATCAAAACAGATCGTTTTTCTTTCAGGAAAAATTTAGAGCGAAAATGTCTGATACCGCCTGATAAAAAAGAACACAAATTACAACCACGCTCGGTTGAACTTCTCTTTCTGTACCTCCCATAGATATGATCATTTCTTGTTTCGTCTATATTCGAATGATTTTTATCAAAGCTAGTCATTACTTACATAAAATCACCGCCTTTCGACCTACAGCAAAGTGAGAGATGCAATGGATCGGTCAACATTATGATGTTTTAACGACCATCAATTGTATATTTCATCATCGAAACAGCGGCCTATAGTAGGGGGCTTTTTGCTGCGTTCTCACTCGCCAATTACACCAGCCGTAACACAGAAATACAGAGCTTTAAAAATGATTTTTATCGACACATTGGGTGATCCCTAACATAGATAATGGTGGGTAACATTACAAGCAGAACAAGGTGGGAGACACATCTAAGGTGGCGGGGTTTCAGTCTGGAATAATCGTATCTTTCGAGAGATAAAGTTCTAGCATTATAATGCCAGTTCGCTGCTTGCGTCAAAGCTGAAGAGCATTTAACTCAGCGGGGGCTGGTGTTTCTCATAAACCCCGGTAGATCAGGGGTCTGATTGAGTTTGATGGTGCACGAGGTTACGTCCCTTAGTTTCCAAAGTTTACTCTCCGCCATACTTTGTTTCTTTCCTCTTTTTTGCGACACCGCCTTGCCGCTATGCAACTTTTTACCTTCTCCAACCCCGCCCCCAAGCAATTAATGACACTTTTTCCATTCTGTTCCACATTCAAGCATCAACGCTTCTTTGATACAGCGCCTGTCTCTACAGCCAATTATAAACACATTTATAACGTATAAAAAGTATCCATTTAGGGAATAATTTGACACAGCTAATCGCGGATAGTTCGTGATAAGTCAGCATTAACTAGAAAGGAATGCGATACGCCGCTGGCATCTTTTTCGTGGGAGTAGTTATTCAAAAACCACTCGTAACAAACATGAAGTGGAAATACGAGCGTTTTTGAAATGCGGCGGTGACAATAAAATGAAAAGAAGTTGAGTCATCATCACACACATGTTAAAGTCCGCTTGCTTGCCTGCCGCCCTCTTTACTATACGGGAACAGAGCAGCGTAGAAGTTACTGGACCACTGCACAGAAACACTGGAACACCGATGGCAAGAGAGACTCTCGGGGGACGCAGTGAAGCTGAATGAAGGCACGTTTTTTAATACAAAGATCTTTCCCCAATGGGGACCCGCCAGATCGTCAACTAGGCAGTTTGGTCTTAATGATTTCCTAATTAATCTTAATCGCTACAGATCAAAACTAACTGGGTTTACAGGGCGACCGTGTGGTTGCGCGTGGGTGGTGTGGAAGATGAACTATTAGAATGTGATTTAATGACTGAAAGATTTTAAAGGTATGAAATTAGCAGTGGAGAGAATTAGAAGTAGGCTCTTAACTTGGAAATGCCCGAAATGTCTGCCCTTAGTATTATTCGAACCTTCGACTTATAGATTCTTCGGCACCCACCGCCTTGCCACTTAGAGAAACATAGCTTATACTATGTCGCCACTACTCTCCTTAAAATTTGATTTCGCATTGGACGAGGTGATCTATATGCAGCTGTCAATATTTACCAATATCAGTGCATTGGAACTTATTCTATGGATGTAGTTTTTCTTCTGTGAAGCAAGAGTTTTGTCTATCGTGATTGAAGTTGATTGACAGCTGCCCTGCTCTTCAGTATTGACTCGATTTAAATACATGATGTGGCTGCTTGGAAACCATGTAGGATTAGTAGAAAAGCTTGAATGTCTTAAAGTCTTATAAGGTTTATCTTATGTTATGCAAGAAGAACACAAATTAAACACTTTCCACCGCAGGCAATTAAAAGCAATCCTCAATATCAAATATCCCCCAGTTATAAAAAAACAACGTCTCTATCAGAAGACAGGTGAAACTCCCATATCTTTAACCATTCTCGAAGCGCGATGACGACTTTTCGGTCATATTTTAAGATAGGCCATCAACACACCACCCAACGTTGCAATTACTAAACACATCAAGACCGAGGGAAGCAAACAACGAGGCCGACCAAAAACATCGATTGTGACTACACTAAGACGAGACCTCAAGAGTCACAACAGGGATCACTGGCCAACCAGATTACATTCAATTAAAGACCTTGACCACCTTCGCAACATGGCACAGAACAGATCCGACTGGAAGCACCTGACGACGTCTCTGCCTCGGCTGATCTGTATATTATACAGATCAGCCGAGGCAGAGACGTCAGTTGACATCGCAGCGGACCGGCAATAAGTCAAGTAAGTCAAGTATGTTATTTGTCGGTTCCATAATAGTTCATTTTCACATTTGTAAAGAAAAAGGCTGGTTGGCAAGTAATTTCATGATAACTGGAAACACTACTAAAAACTTATAATTTTCTTGTAATATAAATTTAAATTTAGCGGAAAATAAAGAAATAGTCACACTATAGTGTTTTAAACGAATAGAATTAGAGAGTAGTAAGAAAAAGTGCAGATTATCTATATACTTTTTTATTGTTAGTTTGAAACATTATGATTAAGCACGAGAATGACCTTCAACATAAACAATGGAACAAAACTCGACACACAAAGCCGAGATAACCAAATGCTAAAATAGAAGAAAATAAGACACGTAAAACTTAACATGGAAGGAAAATGAAATCAAAACCTAGGCTAGATCTAGGCCTAATCCATGCTCAAGATCTAGATATCTTCTAGACCAAGCTCCAACTCCAACTTATCTTATTTGATTTTTTATAGATCCAAGTCATATTTTCAGACACTTGAAACACAATGTAGATTTTAGATTTCAAAAGACGAAGTTGGAAAACGGGCTAAACGTTGTTTCATCGTGATCTTGTGTTCCAACTATCTTTGAAAGTGTGTAAAATGCGTCCCCCAAAATTTGGCTCATCTTTACCAATGTTTCCTATTACATCAATCTACTTTAATAAAATAGATAGTCTACAAGTACAAACAAGAAATAAGATATCCAAACAAAGCGCTTTTTTAAATATGCAGGGTTTGGGAGGTCAATAAAGTTTAAAAACGTTTTATAAGATATTTATCGCTTGATCTACACACCAAATATAATAAAGACCGTAATGCCCTACTTTAATTATGCTTTATTTTTTTTATTATTGATGGGTTATATACTTAAGGTTTTACTTTTTTAATTCTAAAAAAATGTAGACGGAAAAACATACATAAATAGGCCTACGGTTTCGACTGTTTTTCCAACTTCTTTTTCGAAGAATTCTGTAAATTAGGTTAAATCTAGATCTAATATTTAGACTTAGTATCTAAAAATATAACGTAGATCTAGGAGTCAATTTAGGCTATCACAATTTAGAGCTAATGGGACAACCCGGGACAACCTCAGTATTTGCACATGGAACACACTGCACTTCGATTGACCCAGCGGGAAGTTTTCAGAAGGTACCTTTATCTAGAGACTGTATTGAGCTTAGATCTAGCTTAGGTACTTTCTTCCTGTTTATGCTCTACGTGTCATGTTTTCTTCCGTTCCAATCCTAGGGCCTTTAGGCATGGAAGTTTTCTAGCAATTTCAACCTTATTATCTATTGCAGAGAATACATCTGTATGGAGATGTCACAGCTTAAACACTTGTTCCAACAATTTTTAAAAACGTTAGGTGGAACATCACATATAAATTGAATAGTTTCACCTGCTTCGATTGCTAAATTCTGTAGAAGTAAAGCTTGACCTATGTTTAAAATCTAGCTAAGATTTTTAAAAAATTTGACTTATATCCTACTTCGTCTTAAAAGTTGGGTTTGCACAGATGGTTTTTCTAGCAATGTACCTTGGAAATGGCACATTGCACCTATTAGAATCTTTACCACAAACAAAAAATTTGAACGAAGAGACAAAGTCCTTAGTTATTGCTTGTCTGTGTTGAAAACCTGGCGCATTTATACTGTGTAAATGGTGCAAAATGTTAAATGAAGACTTTATAAAACATATGTTTTTTAGGAAGAAAGTAAGCTTTTTATTGCTTTATGTGAATGTTAATTATACCGGCATTCAGTAAAATCGATGTTTAGTTTTAAGTAAAAAAGCAACAAATATTAAAAATTAGCATCCCTCTTCATTCTTTACAGATACAAGAACATTCTGCGTTGCGGACATGACCTCTGTCGTTATATTTAGATCTAATTTCAGCTACACTATACGACGACAACACTAATAGTTGGAAATTAAAGACAGCAGACGTGAGGCGTGATCACATTTGCTGTGACTTGCTGGAATGGCAACCAAGAGGAATAGTCGAGTCCGAAAACAGTTTTACTTAGAAAAAATCGCAAAAGAATTTAAATTTATTGCATTTGTTTGCTTTTATGATTCTGTGCAACATACCTAAAAAGGAGAAAAAACGAATTTTAGCGAGATATCTAAAATCCGTAAAATATCCCGGACTCATTCATCTATGCGTCGAGCTTCATTTTCATGAAGTAATGCGTTCTGCGCAATGATTTTGGTTAGTTAATCGGTAAAAAAATCATGGCGACTCAACATGATCATGCAGAACGTTATCAATCAACATTTGAATTATCTCTAGATCTCCACTTAACATCATCTGGTAATTAACTAGCTTTTATTATTAGCAATATTTTTGTTGCACATTCTTTAAAAAGCGATATATGTTTATGCATTTTGCAAAATTTTTATTTTACTGTTGAGTTAAAATTGTAGTGTGGATCTATTAAAATGTGGAGCTAAAACCACCATTAGATCTATTTTTCAGACATAAAGATCTGTGTTGTTTGCGCTCTTCAACGTTATTAATTTACACACAGAATAACTAAATAAATCTACACTTGTGAAGGATTATTATCAAAAAAGAAAAAGCCTGGATTCTGATATAGATCTAGACAAGATCTAGATCGAGAGGCCGAAAACGGCCGCATCGCAGAGCAGTGGTTAAAAAACAATGAGTACCATAATTTTTTCTTTGGTTTTTTTCTGTCCATTAGCCTACTTTTATGATTTTAATTTTAGTGTAGATCTATAATAGAATGTCGAGCTAGCTAAAACCACCATTAGATCTATATCATAAATATGAAGATTAATTGTGTTCGCTCTTCGTTGTTATATAATTTACATACAGAATAATTAAATACATCTAAACTTGTAAAGGTAAGGGATCAAAATAGAAAACCCCTGTATTTTGATACAACTAGATCTAGATCTAGAGGCCGAAAACGGTCACATCGCAATGTAGTGGTTTGAAAACAATGAGCGCCGTCATTTTTATTATTTTGTTCTTTCTTTTCAGTTAATTTTTTTGTAAACCCAGGGCCTATGTTCTTGATAATCATTATTTCTCATTCTATATACATGTACTATTTTTTGTTATAAATGACCTTTGTCAAAAATGTGTGTGTGTTTTATCTTCAAATAAAAAATGCCCATTCTTTTTAATTATTTTTTTGCGAATTTGGGAGAAAAGATTGTCAATGTATATTGTGTAATAGGCTTGGTACCGGTAATGATCTAACAGGAAAAAAAAGCAGAGAGCTGGAATAATCAAACCATATTCCTGGAACTCATGAGACCCTTAAAAATTAAGACGGTGTCATGGTAGCGTTTTTGTTTCCTTGTGATATCTTCATCTCCATTTCATCTGCGTAATCCTCAATTTATTATTTTTTTCGCTGCATTCTGATTTTGTTTCGCTTGTAAACATTTGTTGCAGATCCCCGAGACGTAGACATTTGTGCTCTGTGCAATCATACCCTGAATGACGGCCAGAAAAAAACCACAGTAACAAATAAAGGTGTTGCTGGTCTTCAGAAGGCTAGTCGCGCGAGAGGTAGAAGTAGACCTGACTCCTATACTGGTCAGATTCTTCACACCCGGTCTCACCATGACTACTGCAACCAAAATTCAATTAGAAGAGTTTTTAATAGGAAAAGGGAGCATTGGTTAGCTGCAAAGAAAACTAGTCTTCGCTTTTCAACGAATAAATTCGACTTTGCCAATGACTGTTTACTTTGTGGTAGATGTACAAGAGACCTAAGTAAAAAAGGCGATGTTTCCTTTTATCAAATCCGCACATCGAGCTGCCAGGCTAATTTGGAACTGTTATGCTTGCAAAGAGGTCCTCGAGACAAATGGGCTGAAACGGTGAAAGGGCGCGTTGAATATGCTCAGGATTTATGTGCCGCTGGCGCAGTATATCATCAGCAATGCAATATAAATTTCAGAACTGGGAAAAATATTCC
>BMAT01014052.1:138335-165519 GCA_019649035.1 Elysia marginata | reverse complement strand
GTTGAGATCTGGACTATAAATAACAATTTTACTGATTGTTGCTTTTCTTGTGCTGTAGTATTCTACCTTTTATATGGCGTTGGATAATTATAAACTGACATGAGTGAAAAACTCATTTGTTAGGTGAATAATTTTCGACGACAGGTTATGGGCTCTCAGTTTGTTCTAATGCAAAAATGATAACACCAAAAAAATCATTTCAGTCAGTTTTGTTAGAAATTAACAAAACATAAACAGGAAATCATAAAAATAAAAATGAGCGAAACACCCCAATCATTACCAAGTTTAGTTTTCTCACACAACTGCTTTGAAAAAGTAGCGGCTGTATGTGTACTGCACATGTTAATTTTTGTGAGCTGTCTTAAATTACTGATTACATACCACAATCAATCTTACGAATGATGATGACACGATAGAAGGTTAGCCTAGTGGAACCGCTCTTATTATAAAACCAACATTGAATGTATTTTGTGAGATAAAAAATGTTTCGGGGTTGTACGGGTTTTTTTGTTTTTTTTTTGACAGACCTATAATATTCTCATGGAGGCTTTTCAATGAATACTTTTGTCGAAGGATCTTCTAAACTGGCTCTTATTAAGCTCCTAAAGTTTGTCACTAGATTTTTTTTCATATTTTGACTTATTATCAGTTGATAGGCCTTTCGCCGTAGTATTGATGTGTATGGCGAGGTATTATCCTTGAGGTACCCACTGGGGAAAGGCAACTGTCTTAGAGGAAATTTTACTATCAGCTCTGGGACATACTGGATAGTGTTGTTGAAGAAATTGTTACTGTTATGTAGATTCGAAGCTAACATTTCACCCTATTTCAGGTTGTTTATAATGGTAACAAATGAACCAGAAAGTTCAATTCAAATTGATCGTTCCAGTCTAAATGCAACTAGCGGTAAGATTTGCAGGTAACCGCTTCTTCCTTTCTGCTTTCATGTAGAACAATTAGTTGGACTATAATTTATTTTAGATGTTGCGTTATAACTGTATGGACCATGAAGCTAGGTTTTGCACTTGCGGTATAAGATATCTATACCGTCCATGAGGGTGTACCGAAACTTACTCAGACTTCAGAATAAACAGATTACTTTCCTATTCACAAAACGCATAGAGACCATAATGTAGTAAAAGCCGCCGTCAGGAAAGGGCTCTGAGTGACACAGATGTCATAGTCGAGAAACAGCCGGAGAAATGTTGGTAATTGCGTGAAATGAAGGCATCAAACCTTGAAGATGCACAGTAGTCCATACTAGGGACATAGACCTACAGAAAAGAGCCTTCCTTTATCACTCCATCTTTCTGTATCTTCCATAGTTGAGTCAAGGTATTTTTCAATGGCCCTAACTGATTCTTAACAGTCTGTATGTATTTGCTGCTTGAATGCTTTAGTAATCGCTGTAGGTTCATCGCGCCTTTTCCTTTTGACTAGCTATTTATGTAGTATGTCATGTCAGCCCATATGATTCGGATACCAAAGTTGACTTTCTTGTAGATTTCGCTTGGTTAACGTATCCATCCTAATGCAAGGACTTGTTGGGTATAAGTGTATCAGCCTCTCATTATGGTGTGCATTACTTTCTTGAAGTTGCAACTCTTAAACTTCGTAGACAGCTACAAGCTGAAGACATTTTGCACTTGACAAATGCTGCAACAAAGCCTTATGAGACATGTTGATGAGGCTGCTTTTTTGGATTTCGAGGCTCCTTGAGGGACATGGTGAGCTTCATAAGTGGATGGACTTATTTTCTATGGATGGGAAAGCTCTTTTTTACCGCTCTTGCTTTTCAGTCACTGATGCTGAAGGATCAATGGGTCGGAAAAATGGGTCCCTGGCATAGGTAAGGGACTAGGTTCTTTGCAAGTCGGCAGCAGTAACTTATGCTATATACCGTTTTCAGGATCTTATAGAAATAGAAAATCACGAACAATTATTACAATGCTTATTTGATAGTTTTTTCTTTTAACTATGGTTTCAATATCATATATCTATATATATAGCGCGTCGGTATTTTATTTAGATCTAGATCTAGATAGATAATTTTTGTGTCCCAAGCTGATGCAGTGCAGTGAAGCTTAAGCCTTAGGTCCCTACTAAGATCAAGATAGATCTTGATTACAATCATTCTGATCTAAATCTACGTCACAGCTTCGGAAACACCATCTCTTCCGCCTTCCTCCTTGCAGATTGCGTATCCATTTGTGTGGTAACGTTACGACAAGAAAGGAAATATTACGCAACATAAATAAAACGCTCTTTAAACCGTTTCATGTATAATTAGGCTCCAGTAGGTAGATTTATTGGGAAAAATTCATTTGCGATTGGTTTTTCCTACAACTAAGCTTTAACGTAAATTTTTCGCCTAAATGGTTTTAACCTAAATCTACCTACCTAGGCTTTAAGTAGAATATCCGAAATGTCTGCCTTGAGTATGATTTGAATCTCCTCAGTTTGGAAGAATACAGGATACAATCACGTGACCGAAATTATGTCTTTAGTCTTATTTTAACACAATGGAAAGTGCTTTTCTCCGCTACGTTGCGTTCAATGGGAGTTAACATTTGGTATTCGGTAAAACTCAAATACTTGGTTTTCTGTTAAAACATACGACAACAGATTCAATCTAAGACTTGATTTTATATTAGTGTTTAGAGATTCCTCTAAATGTAACCTTTAATATAGTTTAATTTTTTACACTTAGATTAGGTTAACCTCATCTTAATTGAAAAAGCAAAATAAATCATTTTCACCAAGTTTGATTTTCAAAGTTGATGCTTACAGGTCAATCAGTGCTGGATTTAGAACTAAATTAGTGACCGTATGTTGTGGTGCTTTAAATAGGATTAAAACTATTACATGTATTTATCACTTTAAAAAATTCATTTGCATCAGCAAACCAACACAATATGGAATTGGTAGCATTGAAAAACTTTTGCGTACATGTTATTTCTTTAGCATCGAAAAATGTTTTCTTTGCATCATAATACGAAAGTTTTTTTTACGGACTGCCTTGGAACGCATTGATCTTAACCTAGAGCGAGAAGAGGCAAAAAAAAAACGGATTTCTCTAAACCCCAGTTAATATGGTGAATTAAATTTGAAGACTGTAGGTTCTAAAAATGAAGTATGAGTTTGGACTTACAATCTCAGATCTGGCCTCTTACAGTATGGATTCAACATCAAAAGATTTAAAAATCAACCTGATATCTTACGTATTTCGTAAAAGTGCACCTGTACGATCATATAAAATTATTGCTTTATTAGAGTATTAGAGAAATTGCTGTTACAACAAACTTTTCAGCATTTTCTGCTTTTTCAATCGTATCTCTGCGTGTTTTCTCTTTCTCTCCAAACTGTTTCAATGTCTACGTGACACGCCTCATCTTTCAACCAACGCCTTCAGGTTTTGAAAGCGTTGCGATCTAAAAGCTTTTCCTTGCACACAGAGACCCTGGAACATTGTTTCCCGCAGTACAGAGACCAGCAACGCAAGAGAACAATCTCACATTTTGCAATAATATTTAATATTGCCAGCGAAAAGAATAGTTTCATTTATCGATAGTTGGCGAGCCAGGTTGACTCACCGCAGGCACCGCTAGTCTGTGTGAAGCTGCTGGTCCACGTAGGTGTGGGCCTCCCCGACACCGACTCAAACCTGGCCTGCCGTGGGGAAACAGTTCGGCTGCTTTTGTTGATTTCGATGTTTTCATAAAATTACGTTCGCGCGGAGTTTGACTGACGTCTCTGATGACGAGTTTCGATAATGTTTTGTTCTCTTGCGTTTACCTCGAGGGAGAACATTTTAATAAACCATCGCACCGATGGCCAAGCAAATACTTTGTCGGAAGTTGACGATCTGAACAAGCAAAGGTGTTATTTTTTCCGTCTCCAATTTTCGCACAAGTAAAAGGGAATGTGTGTATTAAATTTTTTTTTTCAAATTAAAAGAAAAGTCTATAATGTCAAAGAAATCTACATTAAATGTTGAAATTGTTTTCTCTATCTGAATATTTGTACTGTAAGCCTTGTGGACTGAAATCTTGACAAAGACAAGAAACTCACGCGAACAAAAAAAGAAACAGTGAAGATATAGCCGGTTACAGACATCCATGGACAACCGGCATAGATTTTACCAACTTGTCGAACAATATGTCAATTACAATCGGAAACAGCCTCTCGAGTGTTCGAAACCATCACCTGTTGCAACATTTTCCTCTGCCGGGTATGAACTTAAACCAAGTCCATGTAAATTTGACATTTTTTCTAAGAACGAAACTTATTTAAAAGTATCCAAAGCTTTCTCTTAGTAAAAATATATGACAGTTCAGAGATATCTTGTCCCTGTAAACTTAGTGTAAATAAAATTTAAAAAAATGAGGTTCTTGCATGATTTTTAGTTACGTTCAAAAACTATATTTTTATTTTATAAAACGCAGGTATTTTGGGTTTTAGAGATAAAAGCAAAGAGGAATGACCAGCTTCGCAAATTGAGATCACCCCAAAAAGAATATTTTCTCTAGACTCTGCAATAACGTAGATTAAAAAAAATTCAAAATGTGCCAACTTGCCACAGCTACAACAAATGATAGCCCGTCAGAAGTTGGCAATTTTGCATAAATGTAATAAAAACAGATACCAGATACAAAAATACACTTTTAAGACTTTGTTCAATAGAGTTACGATACAGTCGATCGAACTTAGTTTAAGGCCATGATTATAATAAAATATATTTACAATGATTAGAATAAATATATACCTAAGTCCTAGCGCTGGTGAAAAAACCTAGTAAGTTGGTATTGGGCACTAAAAATTTAAGCTAAAACTTGATTTCCAGGTGTCGCATCATTGGATTAAACAAGAGAAGCAGATGTATAGATATTCATTTCTGATACAAAAGTAAATGAATAGATACTCATACCTTTTACAGAAGAAAAGGAGAAGATATTCATACCTTGTACAGATGTAAAGTAATAGATATTCATACATGACACAGGAGAATAGGAATAGATAGTCATACTTGTAACACAGGTAAATGAATAGATACTCATACCTGACACAGGAATAAAGTAATAGATACTCATACCTGACACAGGTGTAAAGTAATAGATATTCATACCTGAAACGGAAGTAAAGCAATAGCTACTCATACCTGACACAGGAGTAAAGAAATAGATATGGATACCTGACACAGGAGTAAAGAAATAGATATGCATACCTGACACAGGAGTAAAGAAATAGTACTGATAATAAGGGGAAAAAAGCAGCGTTGCCCACCAATAGGAATGAATACTTAAGTAACACTATTGTTTATTAATTTATTAGCGTAAAGAAGCCTTCGCCTTAAAAATGTAAAAAGCTTGCCACGGCCCCAGGGGTTAAAAGGGGAGCAACATGACTCGTAGAGCGTAAAATAGAATAAAATTATATAATTATGACACATGAAGACAAGGCTGGATCTAGGCCTAATCTAGTAATAAGATACTCGTCCCGAGCTACTAGATAGCAGGAAGTTTCCAGAGAAGAAACCCCCTTCATAGCAAGTGTTTCGGCCCTATACTTCTGACTCTCTAAGGGGGGCCGAGCCACACCTGGATCATGACTCCAGATGCCGCCCTGCTACCTTTTCTACTGCTTCGGAATTCGAACCTGGATTACAAGGCCTGTCTTATGTCACTTCAGCCATCTGGGATTAGCATATTTTTACTCGTTATGAAGCAACTGGTCATTTCTCCTGCTCCAAATCTAGACTCTAGATCAAGTTATCTTCTAGACCTCGTTTATGTAGATTTAATATAGATTCTATCTTATGCAGAATTTAACAAAGTTGATAAGCGGATGAAGTCATAGTTATATTATGTGCGGTCTTTCGCTTTTCCATTTTTTCACGGTATGTAAAAATTTACCTACACTCTTTGGTCAATTGCAAAACAGAGGCTTCGTATTCTCTATCGATTCACCTGCTAAGGTATACTGAGGGTTTGCTTTTTCGGTTAAAAATTAGATTACAATTAATTAATTTCAAATCGCTTGTGTGAGAGCTATAAATTAATAGTCGCATTTTAGGTAACTTTGTTAAAGCTATCTCGTACTATATAGCATGGGTGAAGATTATGAGTTTTTAACACACAAGCGACCGGCTCTCACGAAAATGAGATTCGAAAAGTGGATGAACGAAAGGCATATGGACCGGACTGAATGAAAAGAAAGACTTTAAGAGTTCGAGCTAGTCGAACGCTCTGTGGCGAGCCAAAAAAAGAAAGAGAAAATCTTCTTCCTAGCGTACATTTTTAACTTTTTTTCTTAATTAACCAATGAAAGACTCTCGTATACCTTCGTTATGGAAAACATTAAAATTGTTCCCATCCCCAAAGGGAAAATGTGAGTTGACGTTGCATGAATAATCTCAGGCCAGCAAGTTGCAGCGCTCGCTTCAGTTGCAGTGAAATACTTTCCAAGCATTCAGTTCAGGTTTTATGGAAAATGCGGATAAATTTCAATTTGCATATCAGATAAGTAGAAGCGTAGAAGACACTATTTCTTCATCTATCAATGACATCTACACCCATTTAAATTAACCGAAATCATACCGTGAGTTCACTTTGTTAATTTTTCTTCTGCTTTCAAGAATGTCCAGCCAATGTACGGCTTTTTATTAACTCATAAAATTAGGTATAAACAGTTAGATAATGAAAAGGTATTAAGGCATGACTTTAGACCTTAGTTAATAATATGTACATGTATGTGTATGGGCATAAGCATCGCTAAACAGGACGGCAGGGCGCAGTTTTGGTTCATAAAGTAAATCAAATATTCAAGCTTGTAATGAGCTCTGGATTTAACATTAATGAAAGCTTTTAGTTGGGAGAGGGGTTTGCTGGTGGTGCAGGGTGCATTTCAGCAGGTAAAGTCTGTGTGATTTGTACTGAGTGTATGTTGAGTAGGGTTCTTCAAGCCTTTAAAAGTTAGGACAAAATAGACAGTGGACAAAGGACCCGGAATTGCTACTACAGGGTGCGTCGAAACGCTGTCACTTTGACACAGGACTGGTAGATGTTGAGTCGGAAATAGATCAGTCCCCCGCCACGCAGAGTCTTGCTTTTTGCACTTTTTGGTCAATGTAAACTACAGAGTCCTGGCAGTCGGTCAAAACTTGGCAGACTACTGTTTGTGAGAGAGAAACCCTGTCGACGCTGGTCATTGACAGACCGTGCTGTTTGTCTTGTTTGTAGTACTACTGCGATACTGTGATGCTGTGAGTCTACATCAGATGTACCCAGATAGAGACCCGTGTGTGTGGTCTCGATGTTGTGAGTCTACATCGGATGTACCCAGATAGAGACCCGTGTGTGTGGTCTCGATGCTGTGAGTCTACATCGGCTGTACCCTGATAGAGACCCGTGTGTGTGGGGTCTCGCGGCTTTGGTCGTACGTCGGCCGTGGAGGGCCGCACACTTCCGCAGCTCTAAGGCCTTGGACTTGGAGGGCCGCACGTTTCTGCAACCCTGGTCCACTAATTAAACTTGACGGTGAACCTGAATCGTAGCTACCATAGTCATCGGTTTCGGTACAACCGTCATCATCGGTGTCGCTACCACCATCATTATCGATGTTGCTACCACCATCATCATCGGTGACGTTACCACCATCATCATCGGTGTCGCTACCACCATCATCATCGGTGACGTTACCACCATCATCATCGGTGTCGCTACCACCATCATCATCGGTGTCGCTACCACCATCATCATCGGTGACGTTACCACCATCATCATCGGTGACGTTACCACTATCATCATCGGTGATGTTGCCACCATCATCATCGGTGTTGCTACCACTGTCATCATCGTTGCAGCCAGCGTCATCGTTATCGAATCTTAACACTTAAAAGATAACCATTGCGACTTTTTTAGCAATTTGGTTTTAAATTTTTTAAAATACAACTTTTCATATTTTTAAAATTTATAATTGTTCATATAGATGTCAGTTTAAACTTTCCGCATTATTTACGGTAACTATTTTAATCTATCTTTTGTGTTACCACAATGATTTTTTGGTCTAATACCAAACAAAATACGTTTTAATGTATGAATTTTATATTAAAAGTTCTTGCACAGAGATAATTTCACATGGCAAATGGCACCATTACAACTGTATACTAAATGTAAAAAGTAATTTGGCGAAGGCCATTCCACATTGTAATTTACTATTCACTTTGTATGTTATATTCACTGGTATGATTTTTTAACATTTGTAACGGATAAAGCGCTGGTCTTATTTTAATGCGGCTCCTCTTTTATTAACTGCAATGCCTCTTTGTGGGTGAAATGTGAAGTTCACTTTAATTTCATATCGCTTAACTATTAGCTTGTAAAAGCTTAACTGACAAGCTTCTCTTTCACAATCTTCAAACTGATCGGAAAAACAGAATAAACTCCATCGGATGCGCTCTCTGAACTCTCCAAGACACGGTTGTTTAAAAATAAAACATAATCACCAAACGCGACACTGCATGTAAATGTTTTAAATAGCTCAAAATAAAGCCAAAATTTTCAAATATTCCTTATAAAAGCAGACATTCTACAGCCTTCGCGTGGGACTTCATTGTGTTATTATAGTTTTTTAAAAAGAATAAAAGACCCAAAACGAAAATGAAGGTTTTTTTGCAGTGGGTCCTATTGTTATGTAAATAGAGCTTTTCACGACTGGTGTTTGAATTGTCGCCCATCCGCGCAGCTTCGGCCAAACTGCCCTTTCCAGCAAGAAAATTTATAGGTCCACCCCCGACAGCTCAGCTATGCAGTCAAGAAGATTTTCTCTTGTTTTGCCTCGCCTCAGAGCGTTCGACATTTTCGGTTTCCTGATAAAACATGTATAACGCGAAATTGGAGGAAATACGGTGGAATTGATTTTCCTCAGTTATGTCCAGGGAGCGTAGATTGGCACAAACCGTTTAATGTGGTTTTAATAAAATTATACTATTACCATCACCATCAAAATTGAAGGGTTGATTTGATTTACATTTAGTTTTTGTTCGTAATAGAGACAAGGCCATACAATTTGTGTTCTTTTTTTGTATGACTAAAGTATTATGACCTGCCAGCTTTGTATGAACTCTGATGCAGGGGGTTGTGACCTGGTAGTTTTTTTAAGAACTCTGATGCAGGGTGTTGTGACCTGGCAGTTTTTTTAAGAACTCTGATGCAGGGTGTTATGACCTGGCAGTTTTTTAAGAACTCTGATGCAGGATGTTATGACCTGGCAGTTTTTTTAAGAACTCTGTCGCAGGATGTTATGACCTAGCAGTTTTTTTAAGAACTCTGATGCAGGGTGTTATGACCTGGCAGTTTTTTTAAGAACTCTGATGCAGGGTGTTATGACCTGGCAGTTTTTTAAGAACTCTGTCGCAGGATGTTATGACCTGGCACTTTGCATTTTTTGCTAAAGGCTGTCGGTTGGTACCAGCATGATGTTTACAAATTTTTTCCCAACTTTCTTCCTGACAATAATAGTTAATGATATTATGACCCATTTCAGACTTACTTTTTAAAGAAAAGAAACTGAGGGTTCAGATCACTAGGACCAGTGAGGGTTAACATGACCTGATCGTTCTGGCTTCTAACCGTCTACAACAATCTAGCTTTCTAATAATTTGTTTATCAACTATAACTGTATTGAGGATATGTATTTGAAAAAATTAAAATAATATCTTAGAAAGAACTAACTAACTGTAAACGAGCAATGAATTTTATCTTTTGTTAGAGACTGCATACAGAAAAAAAGACCCGCTTTAATGAAATTAATCTCAGCGTTATGTCATGATTGATTAATTTTCATTCGACATGTTCAAGAAAAAAGACTTTAAATACATTGTGCATGCCATTTTCCCTAACTTCCAGAGCTTAAGTCAATAAAATTTCCACAAATAGGCAGACATCTCTTGCAATAAAGTGATTTCTTTTAAGGTCTGATTGAATTCTATCGACAGGGAATGGAAGGGGCAACAGGAGATTGATCTCCCATTATGACTTAACGTTTTGTATCAAATGTGTGGACAGTTAGTCAGTCGCAATCAATATCTAACATAATGCCGCGGTATGCAATTCTTTCCGATAGCTTTTGTATTGCTTCACTATCTCTAAATTTCAAGGGTGTCAACTGCAGAGAAAGCTATTTATAAGCTGGGCTGTGTCCTCCTCCCCCTCATTCTAACCACACCGAAAAAAATAGTTAATGGTTCTATTTTCAAAATAAGGCTCTCTAAAATGTTTTTGTTAACTCAAAAGATTATTGCAGTATTTAAAGAAATCGTTCCAACAAACCCAATGTCAGAACCATTAATACCTCAGTTACATCCTCAAAGCTTTTTAAGATTTGGCAGACTTTTTGCTTTCTCCAAGTCTCAGATCCCGAGCGACGGCCGAGAATACCATCAGTTTATGTCCTATCTCCAGGGGGATTACTGCAGCTGTCCCCGAGGTGTGGGCTTGTGATGGCCACTAATCTGCCCTTAATCCCGGAGATCATCCGCCTGACTGCGGTGATAATCTCGCGCTGCTAGTGGGCGGACGGACGACAAAGTCAGTAGAATGATGACGCTGCGCCACCAGTGACCAATAACATCTGTGACGTCATGTGCTCCTGCTGCTGTTGCACTCCCTACACGTACTTAGGGTTTGGTTTAGTCAGTCTGTGACTCAGTCTGTGAGCTGGTTTTACCGTGATCGCCTTTATCTTCACCTGTTTTATTTGGGTACTAATTTTACCTGCCGGTTTCCTTTAAGGATATGACGTCAATTAACTATTAATAGCGATCAATTACAAGGAGGTTCAATACAATTATTTAGCTTCACTTTCGACAATTCTTTTGGTATAACCGCTGTGTCCGTCTGTCAATGTCGTCTTTCAGCCAGCATGATGTTTTGTCTCTCCCCACCATTCTCTTTTTCTATATATCTCACTCTTGCTTTCCTTCACTCTCTGTCTATTGATGGGTCTATTTACCTTCGTACATGTATTTATTTTACTTATCATATTTTTTACTTTTTCCTTCTCTCTTTTTTCCCCAGACTTATTAACAATAGACGCCCCATACTTCTCTCCATCAGAGTTGTGTATAGCACTAGTGGTGGAATATCTTCAGTTTTTGTACTAATCTGCACGAACGTGAGTTTTCTAATATGAGCCTTGAAATTGCTGGCAGTTGAGCTCATCGTTTCATCTCTGGTCTGTCTGGTAAGAGATGTAAGGGCGAGATGCCCGAAGCATTGATAATTATGTAACCTGCAATTGCAGATATTAAATGTTTAAAAAAAAATGAAAGTTTAAAAAATATGTCTATATTTGGCGTACGTTTCGATAACGTGATGCCCCATCACGCATCACGTTCTAATGAGGCAAAGATGCCAAGTTTTAGTATGCGTAAAGATAAAAAAAATGATAATAAATGATACAATGTGATGATAATAAATGTAATAGTTAACAGCAATAATAACAATGCCTGTAACAGTAGAATAATAGTTTAAATGATAATTTAAATTAATATAATAATATTGATAATGAAACGGTAATAGGAAATTTCAAAATCACAATAATAGCAAAGATAATGGTAATAATAAATCTACGTAATAACAATGATAGTATTGTCTAATGATAACAAATGTAACAGTTAAGATAAAAGTAATAATAACAATGCCTGTAACAGTACAATAGTAGTTTTTAGATTTAATTATTGGGGAGTAGCGTGGAAGAGTGGTTAGCGCGTCGGACTGGAGATCTGGAGGTCGCGGGTTCGATTCCCGACCATGCCATGTTGCAGTTGCCTTGGGAGAGCAATTTACCCCAACTTTCCCCAGTCCACCCACCTGTAAAATGGTTACCCTGCTACAGGCAATTCTTGAATTCCTGATATGCGTTTGCAACATCCTGCATATAGGTAAAAAGTGGTCTTCAAATGACTTTTGTAATGGTCTGCTGGGGCATTAGTGGCGCTGCTCTGTGGCGACACAATTACGTTGTTATACACCAGAATTAGCCAATAAATTGGAATAAGTTCTTGTAAAAAAAAACCCAAAAACCAGTGTTGTCTATTATTAAGTATTAGAGTTTGGTCTTCATTGAGTTCACTGATCTGTATTAAATTTTGGAGAAACTGTCTTTAAAAATAGCAGTTTGTAAAAAGGTCTAAATGTTTTCTAGTTCAGGATCGAAACATAGAGCAAGGCTTAGATGATAGATTTAGATATCATTGACATCTATACTTAGATTTAAAACCAGGCGTATGTGTACGTCTCGGTCTCGGCAGTTCCAAGGTCAAAATGAAAATTTTGAAGTTTTTACCTCAGGTTCGGATTACTCTATTCATTCCAGTGCAGCTGTTAGATAATCAAACACAAAAATTTTATTTCGTATAAACCATCAATTTTCCTATTATCTCTATACATGCATTAGCTGTCTCAGCGTCATTCTTACTCTCTCTCTCTCTCTCTCTCTCTCTCTCTCTCTCTCTCTCTTTCTCTAAAACAAAATAATTATAATAAAAATCAAATTTCTAACCTACAAATGCTTGAAATAAAGCCGAATCGTTTTTATACATAACTTTAGATTGCATTGTTTTCCCCCTTGTTTAACAGAGTGATATATACATTACGCTGTAGTTCCTTTTTTTAATCCTAATCTACTTTGTAGCTTAACTCCAAGCGTTTTGAGTTCCACCTTTGTATTTAGACATCTCTCTCTCTCTCTCTTTCTCTCTCTCACTTCTCCCCCTCTCTCTCCCGCTTTTTTTCCAAATTATAATAGCACAATGTCTTTTAATTTATCTTCAGTGCCCTTTTTGCTTTCCTTAAAAACAACGGCGGCAATATGACCTTAACCTAAGTCGTTGATAAAGTTTTCATGACGCCTTTGTACAAGGCTTTTTCATACTGTAATAAGAAAAGGATTTCGACCTGTTACCATCAAAATAATCTAAACACTTGGACTAAAAACTCTGGAGAAAAAAACAAAATGCGTAGTTCCTAAAACTCAGTTGCATGATTGTCTATAGCTGTCAACAATACTTGCTTTTTTTTAACATTTTAATAAATATTTCTAGGCCTCCTAGCCTATAGTTCTCTTCTCTGCGACCGATTTTGAGCGAAGATACATCAATATGCCGCACAAGCTTTTTAAAGACCACCCAGTTAAATAGAAAGAGGCCACCACACTGGGGCACAAGCATTCTTTACTCTTTATCATACCTACTTAGATCTACTCAGACATCCCTTCTTAGATCTCCAGATCTAAATCTATGGTATGTTTTTTAGGCTAAACATTCCTCCTAAAAAGAAGCGATCTTAGGTGACAAAAAGATCTTAGCAGGATGTACGTAGGAGAGAGGAGAAAGCAAGGTCAATGCGGGAGCTTCGTGATAGAAGAAAAAATCTAGATCTAGAGCTAGACTCAGGCTCAGATAATTCAGTAGAAGAGATAAAATAAAGACAAAGACCTGTAGATCTACATCTTCCACATGTAAATATAGAAACTCTAGACCCCTTAGTCCTAGGTAATCTAGTAGTAGAACAAAGACAAAGACTTGTAGATGTAGATCTAGATCTCCCAAACCTAGACCTCATAGCCTATAATTCTCCTGTCTGCGACTTATTTTGTGCGAAGCTACATCAATATGTCAAACAAGCTTTTTAAAGACAAAGAAATAAATAAAATTGGCTCTTTGGAAAACAATGTTGATTTCAGTTTTTTGTTGATTTCGGACCGTTAATTGCCGATATAGATCTAGATTATAAATATAAACTATACTTGATGTAAGCTTATTTTCGGAAAAGAGGGGGGGGGGGTAGATCTTAATTATTCATTCTGCTGGCTTGACCCCCCCCCCCCCAAACACATTAAAATAATAATCTGTCACCGAATGGCACCAATTACAAATCAAGCAAGACAAAGACCGCAGATCGCCAGTGAAGTAGCAAGAAGCCACCACACTGATGCACAAGCATTCTTTATCCTTTATCATCTCTTCTTAGATCTACTCAGACACCCCTTCTTAGATCTCTAGATGGCACAAATCACAAATATAGCCAAGACAATGAGTAGAGTGGGGTCTAGAGTCGGTCTTAAAGTATAATTATGTGCAAATCTTCTTGTATTGTATCTGCGGACAGTGCCACAGATCTTACGCTATTAACGTTATCTACCCAGAAATTCTACGCAATTGATGTAAGTACTATTATATACTAGTACATATATATTAGTCCACCTGCTTTCCTTACACCTTCTCAAGTCCTTATGATATTCTGCAGCTAGATCTGTTATCATTTGACATCCCCTCATATTGTTCGTAGAAGAGGTACTTCAACTATAATAATTATCAATATTCCCACGCTTACATTTCAACGTGTTAAATCTTTTGCAACTGCTAGTTTTTCCTTTGAAACAAAGCCCACTTTGGCTGCCATGGTAACATTCAATGTAGGCCTATAGCTAGGTCTAGATCTAAACCAACGGTACCGGTGAGGCTATCAAAACAACGTAAAACAACAACAGAAGCGGACAGTTGTCAAAAAGGTGGTTTGGATGCGAGTTTATCGATGAATGTTTTTAGAAATGACTGCGCGATGTTATCCATATAGCTGCGAGGGAGCAAGGGCCGGTTTCTTTTTCTTAGCTTTTTGTTTTTTCATTATGCTTGATAAAGACGTAGATCGCAATCATTATTTTTATTATTTTTTTTTTGTCGACAAGTCTCACATCAAAAGATGTCCTCCTATTCTGGTGTACAACAAATCTGACCATTTCACCTGTGAAAATCAATTCTATCAAAATACAGCTATTAACATTTTTTCAAAGATCTAGATCCCTCTATTATGGTTGATTGCTTTTTTCACTTTTCACCTACGTGAGAATATTGTCAAAGTAATGGCGAACTTGGCTAAATGCGACTTAAGCAAACTTAAGTTACACATATTTTAGGACATTCATCGGATCAAAAACATTTTGAAGTTTTTTTTTTCATATTTAGCACAAACACAGACTGCCTCAGTCCGATATAGTTCATGTTCTCTGCATAGCAAGAATTGCGTTAAACGGTTTGAGCAGAGCTATGGTATTATATAATGGCTGCTACCTTGGCAGTCTAACCCTTCAAAATTTGAACATCAATAATATTACAAGAATATATATTGGTGTAATATGGGCGAGTTAACCCGGTGCCTCACGCATGAGGTCGTTCTATTTAGAACTATGCTTTGTTGAACTTAAAAACGTTCACACTATTAACCCTAGAGTAGTGAGCACAAGGCCAATGGCCCTGCTTGTTGATGATGCGGGAATGTTGCACTATAATGTTTTCAGAAAGCAGTTATCTCCCAGTGTGAACTTGCCAAAACGTTCTGATAAACTTGTGTGTGTGGCTTTAAATGATGCCACCATTCCATCCGATGAAAGGTTTAGTTCTACTTAGTAAAAAATATTCTTATCTAAACAAAGCATGACATTACTTCAAAACTAAATTAGTTTGAAAGTAAAGCAACATCTGTATCTTTTACTCTGTTCCTCGGCAAGCCCATGGTTAAATCATTCACTGTCTCGCCTTACTTTTAAGAAACACTAATCGACTGCCTTTGAAGGTGACTGCCCATCCATCTTTCCAATTTAGCGGCGACTGGTGCTGTTGAGAGACTGACTATCATCAGAACTTTGGCTGAGCTTTTGCTTCTAATGTCCCCAAAGGACGGGAAAAACAGAGGGGTAAATGACGAATAGGGGGCACAATTTAATGATACTGATCGTGAGTCAGCAAACAGCTCGAGGCGAGACTTGGACCGGGGGGGGGGGGGGCAAGTGATAATTGGACACCCACGACTGGACTCTCTGCTTTTTATCAAAGAGTTGAAATTCTCCATAACCACCGTTCGATTCACGAGATCTAATGCCGGCATTTTCAGATGTCCTCTGACATCTAGGATTAACACAAAACGAGACAAGACATCAACGTTATTTATAACCCTACTTGCAACAGACAAATGAAAAAGGAAGGAAAACGGGCGTAAAAAGAAAACAGGGGTGATATGCGACACATCGAGCTGTCCCGTCGTAACAAAGGATACTAAATCATCTCCTTAGATTCAACACTTGAAACAACACTGCCAGTGACAGGATAATAAATTATTTATTCCTCTCAGCTCTGGTCAGAGGCAGAGAAGGACGTGGGACCAATGTTAAATCTTATTGTATTATGTTTGAGCTCTACGTTTACTTGAAAACAAATCTTACAATAGCTATAAGATCTGTATTACATTTAGTAGAATGTTGTAGCTTCGGGCTCGGAGTTGGAAATATACACGAGCCCAAGGCCAGTCTGCTTGTGATGGTGTGTGATGGTGTGTGTGTATGTTAAGCTTTGCATAATTTATATTGCCAAATACCAACATCATTGTTAGGATAACGTGTCTTTTGTACTGGATACAAAAATGTGTCGCGACTAGTCCAGATAAGTCGGAATTCGGAAATTTTTTTCGAGAAAGTAGCTTTTAATGTACATTTCATCATCTTTTCACTGTTTGTTAGATTTCAAAGTAACTACAATATCTTTGCACAAAGTTTTGAAAATTTCATGAAATTCTTAAGGCTTGGGATACAGAGAAAGCGGAGCTCAACATTACAAAGCCTTGTATTGTGAAGATAGTGACATCCTGTCTTCTTTGGACTGGTCGCTAGACATTTGACTTTTAACTATAAGTTGGGTTTACTCGGTAGATTTCAGAATTATATTTTCTCAGTAGAATCAGAACGAAAATTTCTTTTCTGATTTTGCCCATTTTTGAGAGACTTTACCTGATGACAAAAAAAAGAAACGAAACGAAGTAAAGGCTACGCCTAGATTTAGAATCTAGATCAATTCTAGCGCCGAACCTTTTGCGTCAACTTTATCAAGATCTATATCTCGATGTAGGAATATAGCACCATTCCCGCAACTCTGGCTTTACATTAAAATACTTACCAGTTTTGTCAGTTAATTAATATTGACACAAAGACGAGCCCGATTCATTGGTCAAAGAAACCACCATTTGGTTGGTAAGTTTGAAGTTCTAGACGATTATAATTTCCCACAAGGCAAGTTTTAATTCTCCCAAAAAATTAGAAATCTTTCTTCGCAGATTTCGGTTGGAAATCTACTAAAATAAGAACAGAATGGAATTTCGGAGAATATCCTACTCGTGCGAACGCTCTAAAACGCGTTTTGACTTCTTTTTTGATTTGGCATGCCATTTCATAAAAGTGAATACCCAACTTTAACTTAAAGAGAAAATAATCCGCCTTGAAAAGATTGCGACATCAAATAAATAAAGATATCATCGAGGAATCATGGCTGCATTCTCAGATGGGTCCATTATGGGAAAATCAAACGCGTGTCATAAGTTTTCTCTCTCCTTTTCATATAACACAGCTCAAGAGAACTTCAGCACCACCCATGATTTTAGTATGTTTCAGTCATTACTTGAGGAGTAGTTTTTAGTGTAATGTACAGCATGATAAGTGCGTTGCTCAACTTTAAATTTATAGACAACAATTCCCTTCCATAGTCAAAAAATGTCGCTGGTGGGTTCGTTAAATCCTGGTGAACTTTATGAGCTGATTGGCTATTTTAAAAGCAGCTCTCACCATTAACTACTAAAACCTCCATTACACAGTTCCAGTCGGCTGAAAACAGCAACTAGCAGCAAAGTTGATTCTCATTCATTTTTTTAAAGCCAAGTTGACCATTTAAGATATAAAGTTTAGAATTGGCCCTCAACTTTTGTTGATCAGTCTAAAACCAGATATTCTATTTCTGGTAGATTTCCGCCTCGAACCTTACCTTAAAATGGGAGATCTCTCTTTTCACCCCCAATTATAATGGAATAAAATAGAACTTTTGATCACCTGCAAAGCTGGTCGATCCTGACTCCCTCCTCCCTCACCCCCCCCACCTCAAACATCATGTACTGTAGCAAAGTTGGGGAATCACTCTCTGATGTCGAGTTTGATTAATTGTTAATCGTATCAGAGAGGCCATTTTTAATAGAGTAGGCTATAAAGCATCTCAATTGGAAACCCGCCGTGCATATAAAAACTTATTAAGTGTTTTTTGTATAACTTGAACACCAAACACTTTGAGTAAAATCTGAAAGAAAATTATCGGGGCTTCGTTACTTCCTGTACATTTTTAGAACTTGATGTGTCCGAATTTCTGTTTGTAGGGGAAGCGTTTTGAGGGGAAAATGACAAATGTCTGTTTCAGCAGCCCTTTTGAATCGATGGAGTAAAAACATACTTTGATTTTTCATGACCATCATGATCATCATGATCATCATCATCATAAAATATCATCGGACGGCGTCGACGATCAGAGTCCTCTATTTGCCTCTATCGGCAGTCCATTTCAGCAGCTCTACTGTAACAAGTCTCCGTGCTTCCATTCAACAAGCCAGAAACTATCCTCTTTTCCTACCCTGGCCCTGCTCCGTTTTTGTGTTAATTTTCCTGGGGTAAGCGTAAATTCCAACCAACGTTGCTTATAAATTGTCCTGAAAATTATCTTTTCTTCGGCTCACTGTCGTTTCTTTTGTTGTGGACTTAGGTTCGATATAAGACAAGATGATTCTTCTATTCATACTATGATTTTACTAGGTCTTTAAAAAAGTGCGAAATATTTGCCGTAACCTGAGCCTCACCCAAAAAGAAACAAATTGTAACGTCGGACAAAGGTTTAAAAAAATTAAAAAACCTTCACCAACCGGACCATTATAACCAGACAATTGGTGTTATGAGCTAGTATTACAAAAATAAACAAAAATTAAAATCATCGGGTTTGAGCTACACGTCCATGATGTGATCGCTTTTAAATTCATGAAAGACTCAATGAAATACAGTTGTATGCACACTGAGAGCAAAAATTACTTTTCTCAAGCAGTCTCTAAATCCAAAAAAAGAAGAAGCTGCTGCAATAAGCATGTTGTAGCTTTTATATTCTGGAGAGGCCACCATAGCAGAGGATGATGCACTAATACATTTTCCAATTCACAAAGCTCTGCTGTGACTGTTGGATAGTTTTTCTGGGCGGATTTGTGATGATAGGATTGTTTATCTGGACAAATATGTAATGGTTTGAAAGTTTCTCTGGACGGATATTTGATGAAAGGATAGTTTCTCTGGACAGAAATGTGATGATATGATAGTTTCTATAGACGGATATGTGATGATTGCATACATTCTTTGGACGGATATATGGTGATTGCATAAATTATCTGGACAGATGTGATGAAAAGATAGTTTCTCTGGACGGAAATGTGATGATTGGATAGTTTCTCTGGACGGAAATGTGATGAAAGGATAGTTTCTCTGGACGGAAATGTGATGATTGGATAGTTTCTCTGGACGGAAATGTGATGATTAGATAGTTTCAAAGGACGGATATGTGATGAAATGATAGTTTCTCTGTACGGAAATGTGATGATTGGATAGTTTCTCTGGACGGAAATGTGATGATTGGATAGTTTCTCTCGACGGATATGTGATGAAAGGATAGTTTCTCTTGACGGAAATGTGATGAGTGGATAGTTTCCCTGGACAAAAATGTGATGATTGGATAGTTTCTCAGAATGTGATAAGCACCTCAATAACACCAGGAGAACTTAATAACATTCGTCCAATTTTCAATGCGGCTCCTTATGAAAGCGGAGTTGAACAAACCCATCTAATAGAGGCCTATAAGCTCACTAACGAACTATATAATGTCAATGTGGCAGATTATCTCCCGCTTAGTTGTGAACCAAGAACATGAGGTCACTAAACAAACCTTTTGCCTTGATGTTAGAAAGAAGTTCTTTGGCTTGAGGGTCACAAGTACATAAAATAGTTGGTCGCAAAGCACGGTCGCTGCATCTAGCTAAAAATGCCTTCAATTACAGTATCGATGGACTCCACAGGGACTATAAATACAGCAACAACTTCCTACATCATCCAGTGCTTCAATCCTCGCAAGATGGTCAGGATTGAAAACCTCAGGATCATCGACGGGCCTAGGGCCCCTACCGATGGATATTCTTGTATTCTTGCACAGATTATTCTGTTATTATATGAATATAGCGCATTTTTTTCATTCAGCAAAAACCTAAATATAATTTTTTTCGCTTCATGATTTCTTTAGTGTTATGTAGAAATATATTTTGATCTACACTGAATTTGTATTGGTTAATTGAGGATCCACTTGCAAAACCTGCCTAGGAGCTATTTTAAAAAGAAAGGATTTCCTGTTCAGTACTTTGTTGATGTATATAAGAAATTTTAGCTATGTTTTGTCCAAAAAGTTAACACTCAGGTGTTGGACTGGCATTTTTTATATACTTTCAGAAGAAAATTAGAAATGTTGTATACCTATGGTAATAACTCTATTCATTTTTAACAAGATTGACTTGATAGATTTTGCAAATTAGTGGAGTCCTCAAGTAGAGGAACGCAGTGTACTGAAGCTAGCTAGACCGATGGTTGTAACAATTAGCTGTTCATCTATCTACCTCACTGAAGACTTGAGTCAAGTGAGAAAATACAACTGATCTAATCAAGCCTGCAATCGAAATCCGGAGCCAACACTAACCACTTGGATCTAGACCAGAACCTCAGAGAAGCAAAATAACATAAAATGACCAAATTGTTTTATTGATACGAAATTGCCTGAGTTTTGAGGCAAACTCTTGCATAACAAGTTATCTTTACATAATAGAAAGGTTTTAAAGTTACACCGAACACACTTTTCGCAACTAGACTAAAACGCTCAAAGAAGTGAAAGTGGCATAATTAGAAAAGCAAAAATTACAAGGGTGGGCTAAAAATTAATACAATTTTGCTTGTAACCTTTAACATAATTGATCCTGGTAGCTGAAATTTGGCATGCACACTCTCAAGCCAAATAGCTTTCATGTGAGAGAAAATGGCATTTGTGTGGTCACTGAGCATCAAAATGGCACGTGATCTTTGTCGACATTGTTAAAAAACATGGCGTCTACTAAAGATGTTCGATTCAAACAGCGTGCTGTCATTGGATTTCTTTCTGTTGAAGGTAAACCACCAAAGGAAATCCATCAACGGCTCAAAATGGTATATGTGTAGATTATTCAATCCTGTTTGTCGGTGGGTTTCTTCTCTGAAAGGGGGAGACCCGACTAAATCAATATTGCGCGATCAAAAGCGTTCAGGTAGGCCCCTGAATGCGGCTAATCAGAAAGATGATTTTAGGCAATCGCATTAAACAAAAGAATATTGCCAAAGCACTTGAAATTTCAAAAGAAAGAGTCTAGCAAAATCATTACAGATATTCTCGGCTACAGAAAAGTGTCTGCAAGGAGGGTGCTGCGCAGATTGACTGATGAGATAAAAATGCAAAGAAAAAACAACGCGTGCCGAACTACTGAAACGTTATGAGGCAGAGGGCGAGGAATTTGTTCGGCGGATTGTCACAGGGGATGAGTCCTGGGTACACCGTTATGACCCTGAGAACAAACGTCAGTCCATGAAATACACGCACAAGAGCTCTCCTTCTCCGAGGAAATTCAAAGTTGTTGCCTGTGCCAGAAAAGTGATGCTGACTGTTTTCTGGGACTCAGAGGGAATTGTTCATATAGAATTTCTGACACAAAGAAATACTGTTAACTCAGAACGGTATATTTCTACGTTGAGAAAGCGAAGTGTCAGTCTAAGCGTGTGCGCCCCACAAGGCATCCAA
Organism: Elysia marginata; assembly: GCA_019649035.1. Taxonomy (NCBI): domain Eukaryota; kingdom Metazoa; phylum Mollusca; class Gastropoda; family Plakobranchidae; genus Elysia; species Elysia marginata. The sequence goes on along the minus strand of BMAT01014052.1, from coordinate 143,753 downwards.
TACTGCACCACGACAACGCCAGGCCGCACACAAGTTGCCAGACTGAAGAGGCACTACATAAAATGAATTTCGTCGTTTTGCCCCATCCGTCCTACAGCCCAGACCTTGCGCCAAGTGACTTTTCCCGAAATTAAAGGAACACCTCAGAGGAAACCATTACGAAAGTGATGAAGATGTGGAGGCTGCCGTTCGACATTGGTTGAGGCAAAAATGTGTGGACTTTTTCACCGATGGCATGCGTCAACTTGTACGTCGTTGACAGCTGTGTGTAGATCGGGATGGAGACTATGTTGAAAAATAACATATGTATGATATAGCAGATATTTTAATCTTCAATTTGATTTCATTTGTGTTTGTGTAGCTCTAAAAATAAAAAAAAAGTTAAGAAGGAAATTGCATTTATTATCAGCCCACCGTCGTATTATATTAACTGATTTAAGATTAACTTCGTTCTAACAGAAAAACGTTAGGCCTACAAGTTCTCTAAAAACTATAGAAAACTAAGAAAAGTAGAGACGTTTGCACCTAGTACAAACTACTGGTGATATAACTACAGGAAGGTTATACTAATCTACACAATAATCTCTCTTAAAATGTTATTCTATACGACAATCATTAGGAGTGTACCACACCTGGTGTCCTAGCGAATGTCAAGTCGATTCGGGGTTCGTATCAGTTTCGTCGGCTCACATTAACTTTGACATTGGATTCAGTCGCGAGGCTCGAGTTGTCTTAGGTAATACGATAAAACCAGATAACACAGAGACAGACGAATCCCTGCTGTTACAATGAGTTCGGGAAAACATACATTAACATTTTGTCACAAAGGCGCTAAGCGGTGAGTGTTATTCTTGGCGGAGCCTCGATCGGGAAAGAACAAAAAAGTTTGATCTTTTCTCTTGTTCACAGAATAAAAGAGCGTTGTTATTGCTTTACATTTGTAAGAATGTATTAGTGTTACTTGTATCATGGCCTAAACGTGCGTAAAGTCTTTGGGTTTCGTATTTCAAAACACGCTTGATGTGAATTATTGTGAGATTATATTGTTCAGATGAGGACGACTTAACGTTTTAAGTGTTTAAAATCTTTTCTGAAATCGTGAGAAAACCCACATGTCTCACTTTAATCTGAAATTTTCCGTTGGAAAACAAAAAAAATTGTTTTGCTTCGAAGCGTAAATACCCAATAACTTACAAAACAATCAAAAATGATAGGGATCAAAGCGTATCTTATAGGCCTTAGACAGTTAACTGAGCTTAAGTGTTTTTAATAATATGCTGTACATCTGGAATTTTTTTTAAACAGAATTCAGCAAAAAGAGAACTTATTGCCGTCTACGCGATATGACTAAATCTATTTCCGTCTTCTAGACCAATCTTTCAAAATTTATTTCATTTAATACATTGCGTCGTCGTCCTTATCGTGTCTCTGTCAGTTTTAGTCTGTGGCGTTAGTAACTGATCGTCCCCTTTTTTTATTACTGCTCTTTCCTCCTCTCTATCTTTGTCCCATCTCTCATCCATTGATTGTTGTTTTTAGATTCAACTATTCAGGCTTTGCATGTTACGCAATTTATGTGTTTCCCTATCAAGATGGCCGACGTACTCAGAAGTTCAGATTAACCTTTTTTGTGCGATGAACGGAGGCGAACTGCCGTTGTTGTTGGCCATTGCTATTATCTAGCGGAGATAATGGTTAGCCGTTTGCTGGCTGCGGTTGTTCACTTTTGTGATTTTTTTCGCGTCTCCCTTTATGAAATCGTTGGCGACTTGGTGTACGGACACCTAGAGAAGCATTCTATATCTACATATCAACCTAGATCTTTAAAAAAAATAAAAATGATAGATCTAGGATTTGACTTTGATTTATTTCCATTTCAAGATCTAGATCTAGATTTTAGATCAATCTAATCTAGATATCTCTCAATGCCTAAATCTAGATTTTAAAAAATGATGCTGTATTCTGGCATTCTAAAATTTCAAAGTAAAGCCCAAAAGATAAACACCTTAAGAGGTTCAATAACTGAAGTAGAACAATGCCTTGCTGGCTCAGTAACTTAGTCGTCTTTGTTGACTCGAGATTTGAATTTCAGGAGCTGTGATTTTTGGGAACCTTATTTATTTGCTCAAGAGGCCATTACTCACTCTTTCTCATCTGGTACAAAAAAGTGAGTTGTGATAAACCGAAACAAAGGGGGTAAAAAAGTAACTAAGAACAAGTGAATGTTTTTTTTTAAAACACTTGCTTCAATTATGTAATTTCTTGTGATAAACTTTATCCTTCCAGAATCAATTGCCAGCTTCAGGCCGAATATGAGGTAAATAGCTTCAGTAGTTTTGGCTGTAGAATGACACTAGCGCTCAAAAGTCCTTACATATAAATATAGATATACACAGTCTTAATAGAGAATTTCTAAGAACAAAAAACAACCAGACAAAGCGCGCTTCTAGGTTTAAACAAAAGAGAACTTTCTGAAGACCAAATACACGGAAAGATTGAACACGCGCTACCTTACAGCCCCGAGAGAAACAAAGCAAACACTATGTTGACAAATTTTGTTGAACACAAGTTTAGCTCTTAAAATGTCAAAGTTTCTAAGGTGGAGCATGACGCCAATTGAAATTTATCATATCGAAAAGAAGCTTTCTTTGACCACAATCCAAAATGCATTACGCTTGGTAGATGCGACGATTAAAAAAAAAGAAGTATTTTTAGACCTGCGCGTAAAGTACCTGATTACACGATCAAACAGGAAGATCACAGTCACTTACAGATTTAGGTTATGTTGTACCAAGCTATGTTAAAATGTTATTTCAACAATTTCTATTAACTTAAAAGTAAAAAAAAAACTGTATTTAAAATTATTGTGAAATGGGACGTTTGCAGAAAAGACAGGTTTGCCTTACTGGATGTTAGTAAGCCATTCTTTTTGCTCTTAATTTATTTAGCACTGACACTATAGTGTCCTCGAAGTCAGACAAGATCTAAAATATCAGTAGGCTCTAAAACGGATCCGTTGTCGGTATCTTCCTCACCAGACCTTCCAAGGGGGGGGGGGTGTCGAGCAAATCACCAGTTAGATTTAAAACAAAACCAGGGAACAAAAAGATCAAACCATCGCGCTTTAAAATTTATAGACTCCTTCAGGAAACTTAAACTATCCACCCAACATGAAGATTTTTTTTTTCGCAATTTTACCACCCACCTACAAACCCATCCTGCTCACATCACAGCTTAGAACACCTTAATTCCTCCCTCGTTTCTTTTTCGCGTAAGAACGGCTCATTTTCACACTGTATATCAATCGCGATGTGGCCCAAACAATCCCCTGGCTGGGTGTCTAGCTCTATGCTTTGCGGGCCTTTACGTATGCATAGATCTAGCGCTCCGTATGAGAGGGCCCCGTGCTCCGAATAGTATATTAAGAGTAGATTGCAAAGATCGCGAGACTTCACCGCAGCTTGGCCCCCTTATATTTCGGCCGACGCCCGCCACTTGCTACAAGCCTATTATGCATTCTCGGCAGAGCAGAAATGAAAACACAGCTTGAAAAAGGGATGGTGGTGTCTTTTATTGCTTTCTAAGGTATCGAATTATGGGGGTCTCGTTGGCCGGAGGGACTTCCCGTGACAACGTTACTTCTTTGTGGTGCTTAGTGTTTGGCTCGGGCTTAGCGCTGCTCGTCTGCAGAACCTTTTGAAAGTTTCCCCCTACAGCATTGCCTTTAGTGGCTTTTCTCACAAACAAGCGATCATGCTCTTTCTGCATGAATTAGGCTCCCTCCCTCTTTTCCCTAACATGCCCCTTTTAAAGCATTTTAATCAACCTGTAATTATACCTGTCTTCGAAAATCTTGTATTGTGGTATAAAAGAAATGCACACCGCTATAGGCTTAATCGGCATATTGTCGGTTTTTTATCTTTTTTTGTTCTCATATAATTAGCACTATGCATGGATGATTAAAAGCGAGTTTAGTGGTAGATCCAAGCACACAAAGGACATTAGGTAGGATAAAAACAGAAATGCTTCACATGGACACAGAGTTGGGCATATTTTTATTGAGAAATATTTTGCGGATATTCTGAGAGACACACACGGGCGTATCATTGTGAATGAGTAGGCCTATGCGTTGCAACACAGATTAAAAGAAAAGGTAAATCGAAATTCTGATGAATGAGTTAGGTTTAGAATCAAGGCTGTTTCAATTTATAAAGAGAGCAGGGTTCAAGTTCAAGTCATTGAGAGACAGTGTTTACGGACATAATAGAATCTATTGGTTATCACTAGATTCAATACAGTAATGAGCTCGAGTGACACGACTCTTGGCGAACATAGTGATCGCGAACTAAGATAAAATTCATTTTCTTGTCCGCCTCTCGCCCCTTTCCAGACCCCTAAAGTAGTGAGGGCGTTCTTCGAGGTGGGAGGCCTAACAGACCGGTGGGAGGGGCATTTGCTTACGAAGACGCCCATATCGCGGTGCCACGGCAAAGAGGAAGTGGTTAGATTTAGACCGTTGCGCTCCTGTTAAGAGCTGTTAGCACAATGACTGTATTCACACGACCTAAGTCGCTGTTAGTAGACCTACGTGATTGCCAAACATCTCTTATACTTTAGTAAGTGTAGATGTCATGATTCCCTTTTTCAATGAACATTGAATTCCGATTTGATTCCTGCAACGCAATATTCTTGGTGTCCTGTCTTGTCCCTACCATGATAAAAGATAAAAGACTAAAATGCTAAACTAGTCTTGTTCTCATAATATATATACGGAACAAAATTGACTTCATTGTTATAGTCACAACCAACAACAAACAAGAACAATAATAATAATAATAATAATAATAATAATAATAATAATAATAATAATAATAATAATAATGATAATAAGAATAAGAATAATCATAATAATAGCAAAAAAATATAATAACAATGGTATTGAAAATTATAATGACAATAACAATTACAATAATAATATAACAAATAGAGCGCCCTATATAGCGCCTAATCCACTTGATTGCTCTAAGCGCTTAACAAGAGGTTCGCCGACAGGCCAATATAAAACAAATTACCCTTTGAACTCACAGAGGAGCAGCAGATAAAGCGCATCACTTCTGATAAGATCTTTCACTGCCTATAGTCGGGTACACTTTTAATTATTTCTTTCTATGATTGACTATAAATAGCTTTGAAATAATATTATGATTTAAGTTGTATAGTTTTATATAAGGCTTCTCTGGTTATAGTGTACCATGTACCATCAACAAATGTCTTAGAGTTTCTAACAAAGAACATGAGAAAATGATGGGTTAGAGGGAAGGCGGGGGTATAAAAAGATTCTCAAACAATCAAATCAGCGACAAAACTGCTTGGGGGACAGAATGAAAAAAATGATAAGACATGAAGATACATAAGTGT